>JAIFOV010000532.1:0-144415 GCA_020654155.1 Novius pumilus | reverse complement strand
AATAACGACGAGACTCCATCCGGGCGAGATCGGTAGGCGAATCTTCGGAATTTGTAGTTTTTATTCAGTTCGTTCGATAGGTACATCGATATTTGCATTGCAAAGTCCAGACCGGCTCCTTTAATTCACGTCTGTCAACGCGTCCGTTCGGAACTTTCCGGAGCGCAATCGTATACCTTCGACACACAAGAGGAATTTTTCGAATTTTCGAAATTTTCTGCCGTTTTCCTCGAAAACGGCTATTCCTACGGCCTTACGTTTCTCGGACGATTCGTAGCTAATTTTTTTTCGAATATTTTCGTGTGAGCGATAATTCGATACGTGACGCAATAAAGGAGATATTACCAAAAGAAACGTTTTTGGAGCGGACGGTTTAGTTTTGGAATTTTTTGCGGAGAATCTGCAGATTCTACGTCCGCGACGTCTGGAGAAGAAAGAAAGTCGTATAAATTGTCTATTCGAAACGAGCGGAAAATCGACATAGCCATAACATTTTTACAGTCCTTTGAAGACTGTTATGAGCAAGTAAAGTGTCACTCGTATGAAAACACGTGCGTCAAGTGAAGTGTTTTTTTCCATTAAACAATGTTTACTTGATAACAAATCTTTCAGAATAACTCAGTGAAGGAAAAGTTCACAAGGGGATGGAAATGAAATAAGTTAAATTTTTCACTTTTCAAATCATAGGAAATGGAAATAAAAGTTTGAAAGCTTCAAGGTTTGCGGCTTCATTAAGCTCGGGGAATGAGTTGACAAATATTAAGGGAATCAAATTTCTGTTATTATTTTATGCACACCTTTTAGTAACGGAAGATAAATTGAATCATAAGTTTCATTTCGTTCATAACTTTTTTCTTTTCAATAGGAAGTTTACTGTGGAGGCACTCTCATTGCTCCTCAATGGGTTCTGACAGCAGGTCACTGCGTCAGACAGTTTCTAATCGTCCGCCTGAATGAGCACGATCTGAACCGCAATGAACGTGATGAAATTGAAATGTTAATATTGAAAATTTACCAACATCCCCACTTCAATCCGAACACTGTGAACGGTGATATTGCTCTACTTCAATTACCTATTGCAGTGAGGACCACAGTGGCATGTTTACCGAATAAAAAACCCATAACAGGTCAAATGTGTTCAGTTATGGGCTGGGGAAAAACCAAAAGTCATGCCAGACGTGGTGCGATGCGACTCAGGGAAGCGCAAGTAATTTTCGACGTAAATAGACAATATGTTTTCTTGCTCGCTAGCCCGAAAGTGCCTACTTACGGGCCGCGGATGAGAGCTAAAAACAGTTTTATGCGGCTCACATCAGCCGCAGTAAATAGGCACTTTCGGGGCAACGAGCAAGAAAAATACCATTCATCACTCGGCCTGTAAGTGCGACTCACGGGCCTAGTGATGTAACATACTATTCATTAACGTTGTGTCTTTCTTTTTAGATTCCGATTGTAGGTGACGCAATATGCAAATGGGCCTACAAAGATTTAATAATAACTGACAGTATGTTTTGTGCTGGTTGGATTTCTGGCAAATCTGACACATGTGCTGGAGACAGCGGGGGCGGCCTAATGTGCCCTTATGAACATACAACAAACGGTCATATTATGTACTCCATCCAAGGAATCACAAGTTTTGGAAAGGGTTGCGGAAAAAGAAATAAATTCGGAATTTACACCGTGGTCTACAATTACATCGATTGGATTAGCTACATCATAAATAGCTACACACTTCTCTGATGAACAAATAATATTTTTGACTTAAATTATTTGTAATAATAAATCTTAAATAACATTCAAATAATGTAAGTCATATTTCGTCTGAGCACAAATTTACTAGTTTCCACATTTAAGTATAAGTCTACTAGTAATTTCCGAAATCTGGTTTAATTGAACGATTATTTGTTTATGTTATTTCGTACCTTCCTTTTAGATTTGTCAACAATAATTCCCACGAGTTTTATTTAGCAGCCCGTCTATTTGTGGAGAAATATTTCCGTCACTTTGCATGTTATAAACGTTTTGTTGGCTCCGATGAATGAGTAGGTACTCGAAAATACTTCAACTACTTCGAACAATATTAACGACGCTTTATTGAGAAATGATAACCACAAAATATATTTCTCATCTGTGGTGACAACTTAAATACAATTTGTCCAAATCAACTCTTTTTTTTAATTTCTTCCTTGCAAGTAATATTTAATATCAGATATATAAACTAAATTTCCCATCTATGTCTGGTTTTGATGTTTGCTCTAATTAAGATATCTTTGACTATAAGGATGAACTCTGGAACACAGAAAAACCTAATCTCATTTATTCATGAATTGAAAAATTGGCAAATCGAATGAAGTTAATGATACGATATGTTCTGGTAACTCATTAGCGTTATACGAACGATATACGAACTAAACTTTTCATATACTTCGATCTACTTGGCATGGTTTCATTTCGATATCACCACTTTCCCGCACGGATCAAACTGGTTTTACCCGTGCGGGAAAGACATTCCCGCACAGTTGCATGTAATTGTCAACTTTCTACGATAGGTAGGCGTGACGATATATACCACTTTCTGACGTGGTCGCCTGAAAAAGCTTTTCCTAAGTATATAGGTATTAGATTATGTCGTACTTTATCTATATCAATGGTTATTATATACGGTTGTTATGCCGTATATTACGGTCCCGTTACAAATTCGAAAATGGCGTGCGTTTGTATGTGTGTACGCGAAAGGACGTGGGAGTGATTACGAGCGGACTTTCGAGAAAATCCGGATTTTCGGGCGCGGGATCGGGAGGCCGCGAGCTCTATTTGTTCAAGTTCGAAAACGGGCCGGATCGGTCGTTCGGCCGTCGAGATATCGACGGCGCCGCCTTTTTTTTTCGCGAATTTTTTCTGACGTTCTCGGGGGGAAAGGGGGGTCGGAACGGGGTTCGGCCGGTCCGCGAAGAACGGTGTTTTATCGTGGGTATTTTTTCTTGCTCTCGAACCCGGAACTTGATACGTTTTTTTGGCGAAAAACCGAAAATCGTCGATTTTCGCGAAATTTTTAAAAATTCACATCTCGAAAAGTAAGCGGGATAGAAGAACGCGGTTTGCGTTTTCGAAAAGGGCGTCGGCGGCTCTTCGTTTTCGCCCTTTTACGCGATCGCGTAGCTCCCGCCCTTCCGGGGGTAAAAAATTCGCAAACGCGAAACTTTTTGTTTTTCCCTTATATCTTGGAGGCGGTAGGTCGGACGACGCGACGATCTTCTAGAGGTCGTTCTCGAACGACGCGACGCATCTTTCGCTAGAAGGTCCCGACACTCTAGGGCCTTTCGTAATCGAAATAGAAAAAAATCGGGTTACGCGAATCAATTTTTCGGGGGCGCCTCTCGCTCC
The DNA here is from genome assembly GCA_020654155.1 of Novius pumilus. Lineage (NCBI taxonomy): Eukaryota > Metazoa > Arthropoda > Insecta > Coleoptera > Coccinellidae > Novius > Novius pumilus. Next base: position 141,031 of record JAIFOV010000532.1, on the reverse strand, counting down.
GAAAAAATACGGAACCCTTTTTTCGAATAGACGATAAACGCGGCTTTCTTTCTTCTCGTTACGTCGCGGACGTACGATCTACCGATTTCCCGGAAAAAATTTCGAAACTAAACTGTCCCGCTCGAAAAACGTTTCCTTTCGTAATATCTCTGCTATCCCGCCTCCCCTCCGATTACCGCTTACGCGAAAATATTCGAAAGAAAATTAACTACGTTTTGTCGGAAGAACGCGCGGCCGTAGGTAAAGCCGTTTTTGAGAAAAACTCAAAAATATCGAGAAAAATCGACAAATTTCCCCTTTTGTGCCGAACCTATACGATTGCGCTCCGGAAAGTTCCGAACGAACGTCGACCGATCTAGCAGGCCCGGTATTCGAACGTCAAATCGCGACGTGCCGATCGAACGAAACGATCGATTTTTTAAGATTCGCCTCTGGACGACGACGACGGCGGTAATGCGGGAAATTCTTTCCGATCGGATGAAAAATAAGGCCGGCCGCACACGCACGGATGTCTGAATCTTAATTTCGGATCGATTACACGTTAATAAAGATACCGAACACGTTCAAAAATTCATAATATAAACAACCGAAAGTACACGTTCGGTTGTTTATATTATGAATATAGGCTTCAAGCAGTTCAGTAGCGTACAGCGGACCTTCGTATCGGGATGAATGACGAAGAACTAACTGCCATTGCGTATTTGTTATCGGAAAATAATAAAAAAAAAGACAAGACGTTGTTTTCGATGTGCCTTATCATAATACTTACCAACGTAATAAATACGAGTCCGATAAATTAATATTTCAAAATATCATATAAACCCTTCATGCGCGACAATGAAATGATTCGAAACGAAAATTTTTGAACGTGTTCGGTGTCTTTATTAACGTGTAATCGATCCGAAATTCAGATTCAGACACCCGTGCGTGTGCGGCCGGCCTAAATGGGGTATGTCGTTGTTATTATTATCATTATTTTTGTTATTAACTGATGTGGCCGACAAAGACAAACTTTCCGCTCGCGGTCACCGCTTTGATTTATCATCATTATTATCGTTTGTATAAACATTAAAATAACCTCACATTTATTTCGGTTCTTTTCAGACGATTTGTTATTATTATTAATTACACATAATCGACACGAATAATGGAAGGAGCAAAATTTGATGAATATCGGGAAGATGCCGAGTTGTTAAACAGAAATTAAAAATTGACGGTTACTCGTGTAAGTACTAACAAACAACGAGCAATGTTGGAAAAGTCGACGTGGAAAAGAACGATGATATAAGAGCGGCATCTTCGAGACCAAAATAATAAATAAATGAACGAGTGGAACGATGACGGACAAAAGTCAATTTTATTCCAAAAAACTCGAACCTTTTTTGGTGAGTCTAATTTGTTTCGATAATTCCAATAATGAATATAATGATCGAAGAGTTGAGTATTTAAAAAAATTATCTTCTTCTGTAAATTTCTCTCGATCGTATACACAAAATGAAATTTATCGATTTCGAGTGGTTGCTATTTCAATTTAACACGCACACACATCGTGTCCACACTTTACAACGTATATCATCGCTGTGGTTTCAGCACAGCCAAAATCAAGGAAAAAAAATAACAATTCGAAAAATAAATTTACAATTCTTCAATTTCGATTATAAATAAAAGAAACTAATATTATAGGAAGAAAAATTGGGGAGAAAACTTCATCTCCTTTTAATGGAGCGGTATTAATATTAATAAATAATATTAAAAAAATTTATATCGTTCATACTTGAAAACAAAAATTGAAATTTCGAAACGCAATTTGAATGACGGCAACACCAGATATCATCCAAAGCCACTCTACAACCGTATATCATCGCTGTGGTTTCTAGCACAGCCAAAATGAGAAATAAAATAAACCTCCCAGAAAATAATAAATTTACAACTAATTCCTTCGATTCCTTCTATACAAAGAGAAGAAGAAATTACTTCACATTCTTCAATATGAATAATTGAAAAACAAATGAAAATCATCATCCGCACACTTCAAAATCTTTTCATCCCGTGACATTCACATCGAAAATCGACCGCATTACAACGGTATAGTCTCTCAATTTTCCTAACGATTTTCGTGATATTCAAGAAAAATTTCATATGCCTACGGTGACCCAAGAACTGATATTATATAGAGCGGAGCGCATATAGTGATCGGGGCGCATAGGCGCAGGAGGGGCCGAAGGCCCCGACTTGTTATATGAGGTAGGAATATTAGCAGGATCCATCGGAAACTTGCCATCTGAAATAAGAGTAATATATTATGTTTTTCGTTGTTTAATTCTTGATTTATGATAGATACGTTTATCTTGGGGATTTTGAATCCTAATATCATCAAGTATTTTTATTTGAGCCTTTTTATAAGGTGCATCAAGTTTGGCTTGTGTGGGTACCCGTAAATAGGTATCCTGATTTTCATTTATTTGTTTACCTGACCAATTTTCATTTATTTTATCACTTCTTTCCTTTGCCTTACCCTGCGATTTCGCGACAACGTCGTTAATTTCTTTCATATTTTCTCGGTAGTTTTTTACATAATCAGATATTTTCTCATCGGCTGTTTTTTGATAGGGAGAGCGTAATGTAGGTCGCCTTTGATAATTTGCATTGGTGTGTAATTTAATGATGAGTGAATGGAATTATTGTAGGTTAATACGGCACGAGTTATTCTTGTTGATAAGGGTAATTTTTCTTTGGATAAACAACGCAACTGTTCTATCAACGTAGAATGAAATCTTTCAATTAGAGCGTTCGAGTTTGGATTATAGTTTGTAATGTAATGAAGGGAAATTTTATGCGTTTCCGCAAATTCCTGTAGGATTTTATTCTTAAACTCGGTACCATTATCGCACGTTATTCTTTCAGGTATTCCATGGTGACTCATAAAAATAACTATTTTATTCAGTATTTCCATTCTCGATTTTTGTATTAGAGGGTAGCATTGCGCAAATTTGGAAAGGAATCTATAATAGTTAAACAAACACATTTTTCTAAGGTAAATGTGTCGATGTACAAATGGGTAAACGGCTTCTCTCCTATAGGGTTATTTTTTAAGATTAATTTCGAAGGAGTTCGTTCATACTTATTCTTCTGACATACTTCGCAAGAATTAATGTATTGTTGAACTGAATCGTCTAAATTTGGCCAGTAAAATTTCCGTGACCGCCTGGACCGCCACGTCCTCTCAGGAAGCCGCCACCTCCGCGCATGCCCACGTTGACTTTCGGTTCGTTCATCGAAGAGGTAACAGAGCTCTTCAATATCTCTTCTGAGGGAACGGTTGCTGCTGGGATTTCAGCTTCCATGCTTGTCGGTTCATCTTGTTCTTTACCGAATAGATCTTCAAGCGAAATACCAACTTGCTCTTTTATTGATTGAAGTGGAGAAGTGTCGTTTTCCCTCATAACGTCTTAAGGTTGGAAAGTAGAGCAGTCGATAATACAAGCGGATGGTACGTTCTCGTCACCGGAACCGCTTCCTTCGCCACTACCACTGGTTTCGAATAAATTCCTATACCTCGCCTCACAATCCAACGACCTTACAATTGGCATGAAAAAAAAATAGCAAAAGGAAAGAAATTATAAAATGAAAGCAAAAACAAAAAAATACAAATTTTGAGAGTACTCACCGAGAAGCTGGGTCAATTGCAATCTCAAGACGACTCGGTGAACTCGAGGCCCGTCTCAAGCTACATGTACATATATTGACTTATTCTACTCGCGTCAGCATATCGATACTATATTAATTAACCTTATGAACTATTACACATTGCACGGGAAAGGTGCTGATTAGTGCTTTAAGTTCATTGCCTTATCACACAGTAACACAAGAAGGAGTAAAACCCAATCCAGGAAAAATTCAGATAATTGAAAATTTTCCTTTACCCAGAACGACTAAATAAATCAAATCATATTTAGGATTGTTGGGATACTACAGAAAATTTATACCAAACTTTGCAAAAATTACGAAACCAATGACGAATTATTTACGAAAAGACATGAAAATGAACTTAGAAGACATAGAATATCAAGACTCTTTTAAAAGCAGTGAAAAGTTATTAATCAACCATCCTATTTTAGTTTATCCAGATTTCGATAAACCATTCTGTTTAACAACTGATGCTTCCGGTTATGCCGTTGGAGCTGTATTATCGCAAGGTACACCACCGAACGATTTACCCATAGCATACGCTAGTAAAACTTTAAATGACGCGGAAACCAGATATTCAACAATTGAGAAAGAACTTCTTGCCATCGTTTGGGCAACCAGACATTTTAGACATTATCTATACGGAAATAAATTTGTTATTTATTCAGATCACAAACCACTAATCTGGTTAAATTCCTTAAAAGAACCAAATTCCAGGTTAACGCGTTGGAAATTCAAGTTATAAGAATATAAAATTTAAGAAAGGCTCTAATAATAATGCTGATGCTTTATCGCGAATAAAAATACAGCAAAACGAATTACATGCGCTCGATGACGAAATCAGCTCAGTATTGCCAGAAATAAACGAAAATATTAATGCAATAAATCGGAAATTTTACTGGCCAAATTTAGACGATTCAGTTCAACAATACATTAATTCTTGCGAAGTATGTCAGAAGAATAAGTATGAACGAACTCCTTCGAAATTAATCTTAAAAAATAACCCTATAGGAGAGAAGCCGTTTACCCATTTGTACATGTCGATGTAAATGTGATGTAAATGTGTCGCTATAATAGTTAAACAAACACATTTACCTTAGAAAAATGTGTTTGTTTAACTATTATAGATTCCTTTCCAAATTTGCGCAATGCTACCCTCTAATACAAAAATCGAGAATGGAAATACTGAATAAAATAGTTATTTTTATGAGTCACCATGGAATACCTGAAAGAATAACGTGCGATAATGGTACCGAGTTTAAGAATAAATTCCTGTAGGACTTTATTCTTAAACTCGGTACCATTATCGCACGTTATTCTTTCAGGTATTCCATGGTGTTTCATAAAAATAACTATTTTATTCAGTATTTCCATTCTCGATTTTTGTATTAGAGGGTAGCATTGCGCAAATTTGGAAAGGAATCTATAATAGTTAAACAAACACATTTTTCTAAGGTAAATGTGTCGATGTACAAATGGGTAAACGGCTTCTCTCCTATAGGGTTATTTTTTAAGATTAATTTCGAAGGAGTTCGTTCATACTTATTCTTCTGACATACTTCGCAAGAATTAATGTATTGTTGAACTGAATCGTCTAAATTTGGCCAGTAAAATTTCCGTTTTATTGCATTAATATTTTCGTTTATTTCTGGCAATACTGAGCTGATTTCGTCATCGAGCGCATGTAATTCGTTTTGCTGTATTTTTATTCGCGATAAAGCATCAGCATTATTATTAGAGCCTTTCTTAAATTTTATATTCTTATAACTTGAATTTCCAACGCGTTAACCTGGAATTTGGTTCTTTTAAGGAATTTAACCAGATTAGTGGTTTGTGATCTGAATAAATAACAAATTTATTTCCGTATAAATAATGTCTAAAATGTCTGGTTGCCCAAACGATGGCAAGAAGTTCTTTCTCAATTGTTGAATATCTGGTTTCCGCGTCATTTAAAGTTTTACTAGCGTATGCTATGGGTAAATCGTTCGGTGGTGTACCTTGCGATAATATAGCTCCAACGGCATATCCGGAAGCATCAGTTGTTAAACAGAATGGTTTATCGAAATCTGGATAAACTAAAATAGGATGGTTGATTAATAACTTTTCACTGCTTTTAAAAGAGTCTTGATATTCTATGTCTTCTAAGTTCATTTTCATGTCTTTTCGTAAATAATTCGTCATTGGTTTCGTAATTTTTGCAAAGTTTGGTATAAATTTTCTGTAGTATCCCAACAATCCTAAATATGATTTGATTTATTTAGTCGTTCTGGGTAAAGGAACATTTTCAATTATCTGAATTTTTCCTGGATTGGGTTTTACTCCTTCTGGTGTTACTGTGTGATAAGGCAATGAACTTAAAGCACTAATCAGCACCTTTCCCGTGCAATGTGTAATAGTTCATAAGGTTAATTAATATAGTATCGATATGCTGACGCGAGTAGAATAAGTCAATATATGTACATGTAGCTTGAGACGGGCCTCGAGTTCACCGAGTCGTCTTGAGATTGCAAATGACCCAGCTTCTCGGTGAGTACTCTCAAAATTTGTATTTTTTTGTTTTTGCTTTCATTGTATAATTTCTTTTCGTTTGCTATTTTTTTTCATGCCAATTGTAAGGTCGTTGGATTGTGAGGCGAGGTATAGGAATTTATTCGAAACCAGTGGTAGTGGCGAAGGAAGCGGTTCCGGTGACGAGAACGTACCATCCGCTTGTATTATCGACTGCTCTACTTTCCAGCCTTGAGAAAATATGAGGGAAAACGACACTTCTCCACTTCAATCAATAAAAGAGCAAGTTGGTATTTCGCTTGAAGATCTATTCGGTAAAGAACAAGATGAACCGACAAGCATGGAAGCTGAAATCCCAGCAGCAACCGTTCCATCAGAAGAGATATTGAAGAGCTCTGTTACCTCTTCGATGAACGAACCGAAAGTCAACGTGGGCATGCGCGGAGGTGGCGGCTTCCTGAGAGGACGTGGCGGTCCAGGCGGTCGCGGTGGCGGAGAGTAGAGTACGACACTGTGAACGGAGAAGCTGGGTTGCGCTGTCCCTTTGGTATCTTTCGTATGGTTTCTTTTTATGTTTATTTTCTCTGTACCTCACACGAACGACGACTTTAGGGTGAGTGTTGTATGAAACAATATAACGTTTGATTCAGGGTCAATCTTTCAATGATTGGTAATTTCGTTCCGTAGTTTTTCCACCTTTTCGTTTTCCGCGTCAGGCTATTAACGGGAGAGCAAACCAAAAAGCCGGCGAAGAGAGTGACGAGAGAGGAAATCAAAATACACCGCTCATAAGTAGTTTTCCTCAAATTTTCTTGTCACAAGCTATATAGTAACGGGGAATCAGTAATTGATGGTAAAGCGACTAGGCATGAAACATATGAAGTAGATGTAACGATAAAAGGTAAATAAACGGTTTGCACCCAAACTTGTTGAAGAGTTAGGAAAACCTATCTGCGATCCCATCATCACATGGCGATCTTGCCAACGAACTAGTGAATCGATTAACATCCAGTGTGCAAAATGAATTGAGAAATTGAATCTCGATGGGAAGCGGAAAAAGCAAGGAAGTGATAAACATCAAACAAGAGGGTAACAACAACGGCAGCGTTACAAAAAGCGAAAGCACATTCTCAACACAAGAAGTATTGGAAATCGTTGGAGCAGTGGTACTGGTAGCTGTTATCTTGAGATGGTGGTACAAATCAGAGAGGAGATAAGGAGAAGCCAGGAGCAGATCTGAGCAAAGTGACACGACGGCGACACGACGGACGCAACAAAGGGTGAGTCCAATCATTGTGAACATTGTGCGTGGTACAGAAAGTGCGCGTGAACGAATAACGTAAATGCAAACATTTTTTTTTTCTTTCTTTTTCCTCATGATAAATTTAACATATAATACGTAGATAAAATTATGTTATTGCAATTAAACATATATGTAATTTATGTTAAGATCATATTATGGGAGACATTGACAATTTTAAACATATCTACGAAGAAGTTAAAGTTTTTTTTAGGAATCTTAAAAAAGATGGGTCTTTGAGGCGATCTAATCCAGATTATGTCAAGAAGAAAAATAACAAGTTAAAGCGATTAGAAAACAATTTCAACGAAGAACGCACTCACTTCAATGGTCAATCCCATGATACTACAATACTTGAAAATGTCAAAACATTTGTCGATGCAACTGTAGCAATAATAAGTCAAGCAAAAACACTGATTGACGATATCGGAGTGAATTTGCAAACATTTTCCGAATCAGTTACAATGTCTCAAAACTTCGATTTAAAGACAGCATCCTCCATGCTACCGTCTATGGACGGCACGGAAGATTCAGTTAAACAGCTTATAGACGCTATTGAGCTCTATGATTCATTTTTAGATGAGGGAGGAAAAAAGTTGCTAACGAATTACGTATTAAAAATTAAACTATCGCAAAGTGCTAAAGTCAGGCTGAACCAGACATATCCGTCGAATCAAGAATTGATTGACGATATGAAAAATAATTTGCTAACAAAATCCTCAGTTTCGGCCTTATCCGCACAACTCCATCAGAGTCAACAGAAAAACAAATCCTTAGAAGATTTCGGTAACGTAATAGAGTCGTTGATGGTAAAGTTGACATTAGCACAAGCGGACGGAAATGAGGAAGTAACAGGTTTTCACGAAGGTTAACGAAAAAATCGCGATAAATAGTTTCGCAAATGGACTAAATAATTCAGATACACGAGTAATTGTGAAATCGCAAAATTTTTCAAAATTGAAAGATGCAATAAATGCGACAAAAGAAGAAGAATCATTGTCGAAAATTTCAAGCCCTCGGCCAATATTTTTCATGAACAGAAAAACTGGAACAAAAAATTTCCAGCGAGGTGGTAATTTTCAAAATTATCGCGGTCGGAATTTTAAATCGTTCAATAATTCGTCGAAAAATTCTGGTGAAACTCCTAAGGGTACACAAAGTACTAGGGGAGGTTTTATCAATAGAAGTCGTGGATCCTTAAAGCGCGGGTTCAATAGACCATCGGGATTCAAATGTCATAACGCGTGGTTCAGTAACGGTACACAACAACAGAAAAACGAAACGAACGACAAAACGCAGTTTTTTTCGTTCCTAATAGCAGAAATATTGATAATGGCAAAACAATTATGTTTGACACGGACGGATTAAATTTCGTAACAGTTTTCATTATTAATCAAAAATTGAAATTTTTAATAGATACAGGTGCAACGTTATGTATGTCAGCCACTTTTTCGTTTCGAATATAAATTATACTAATAACAATCAATCCTTCTATAAACTGGAGATTTATGATTTTTTGCGTTATTCAATACTTTCGATATCCTAAGTGGTCCGAGCGTGACAAATGGGCATAAACAGAACACTTGTTGACAGAGCACAAATGCGTGGGAAATGGGTTCTCGAAACACGTGTGAATATTTTTCGAGAGCAAAATCAGGGACAGGGCGACAGTCGTCGTCGAGAGGTCCTGGGGATTGCTAGCCCAACTGAGAAACAAAATAAATTTCAGCAGAAATAGTTATTAATTGTAGAAGTTCGTAATGATATTGATAAAAAAAAAAAAAGTTTGAAGGTTGACAGTTCTCGAATTCTTGGGGGTTATAAAGTTGTTTGCGGAAGTAGTGAAATGATACAACAAAATGAATGTTAAAACGATAAGGTTGAACTGAAACCTAGTTCTAGAATTTGAAATAACAATGGGCCTTTCCCATGCGGTGGGGATTTAAAATTTGACGGTTGTACACAAAAATAGATTTTTTTCAACGCACAAAAATGTCCTAATCATTAATATTGGTGATATAGTTATTTATAAATCTTAATTTAAAGTTTTAAAATCGAATTTTTTCATTGGTCAGTTGCATGTCACGTCATCATGAAAGTATCCAATCAAATTTGACTGAAGCTGGCAACATTGCTTAAGATTCAATGTAACTTAGGTTTTAAGGTTATCTACGCATAGAACTTTAAAACTTCTAAGTATCTATGTCATTGTTCCTAAGCGACGGAATAGTAGATGGTTTGAATCTCATTCCCATGTTGCCGGTTTTACATAAAATTTAAAATTCAGATTTCCCGCCTTTCAAATCGATTTTATTTATTTTATAAAAAACTAAGAGGATTTAGAAAAAAATTTTTTGGGAATCTGTTAATTTTGACTTACTTCATTTAATTAAGCAATAAAAAAAAATCATGGGAAAGGCCCATTAAGAAATTAGACGAAATCAATTCATATAGATGATAATTGTTTGGTAATTTAAAATTGATCGGAACAAAACAGTCATGAATTCAGCGCAGTGTTTGACGTGTGAGGTGCTAGGTTGTGTTACAGTTGTTTTGAACACTCGGCTTTGGCTCAAGCACTTCGCAGATTTCACTCGTTTGACTATTTCTTTCACTTTTGTTTCGCACTAATTGTGAATTAGATGTCATGAAACTACTAAATTTTACACATTGTTCTTGCCCAATTTTATATCAAGTCTGCCGATTATTTTGGTGAAATTCAGCTCAAGTGACCAAATCAAGATGCCGTTACGAATGAAAGACCAAATGAAGCAAAAAAAAAAATTAAATTTGAGAGAGGTGCCGTTACGATTGTAACAACTCTCAAGCGTGTCCGAATACTTTTGCGTACTTCACGTACACAACCATAGCAATAATAGCTCCAGACGTTTATCATTCTTTGCATTATTGACAAAGGCTGTAACAATTGTTTCGTTGGTGCGGTAACGAACTCTGTTGCAGTAGATTCCTCGTTATGTTGCTTCTGTAACGAGATCTGTCACAGTAGTGTGATGATTCTTCGTCGCAATCACATAAAGAAATCTTTCAGAAAACATAGAACAACTCCACATCTTCAGTGTTTATCATTCTTCGCCACATCAACGACCAACGTATTCTGCTGCAGTACGGATGGTTTTGTCACCATACAAAACTTTCCTATTACTGCAGCCACACACAGTCCGGTGTTAATGCTGCTGCCCGGCCGCCACCGGCCACACACTGGTCGACTGCCGTCTTTATCATCGACCGTCAGTCCGACGCTGAATATTCATTTGGATGCTTATAAAAGTTACCGCAGATGTGGCGCTATGTTTGAATAGCACATTGTCTTTTCGTGCAGAGCGCTCGATCTGTGCTGATGACCAGACAAGCATTCAAGTCAGTTTATCTCATTTACTACCTTCTGACTTCGGTCGTAAGGCCGACCAGTTCACAGAAGGAGTAGCAACCCGGCCACACGACTGCTTTTGATGCTGCCCTGCAACATTTCCTGCAGTCAGCGGTATTCGTGCGGTCGAGGGGTATTACTTCTCGTATCTACGAAAGTAAGTCCGCTTATACGCACTGTTTTGCAGCTGAGTTAACAATCTTAGTTGAGTTACTAGTATCGATTCGACAAAGAGTACACATACTAGAATGTGTTGATTTTTGTGTATTGATGATGAAAGGAGAAACGTAGAAGAGTATTCTTTTGTCACTGTGGTGGCGATCGCAGCTGCGGTTGCGTGTTATGATTAAATGTATTGCTGGTCGCTGCGGTGACCAAGGCAACTGCGGTTGCGTGTGAGGATTCATACCTCAATGTTGTAACGAAAATGAGAACTACTGCGGTAGTTGTTGATGATAAAGTGTCGCTGCGGTGACCGAAGCAACTGCGGTTGCGTGTAACAGTTCATAGTTCGATGTTGTTACAGTAATGAAGACTACTGCGGTAGTTGTTGATAATGATGTGTCGCTGCGGTGACGAAGACTACTGCGGTAGTTATCGAAATTGTATCGCTGCGGTGACGAAGACAACTGCGGTTGTACTTGTAGGCCTGGCTTAATGGCTGGAGTATTGTAATTTGTAGCGGCGCTGAAAATTGTCCGCCGATGATTGGACAGTCATTATAAGACGTGTTTTTATGTTTGTTTTTGAGGTTGCGATTTTGTGAATTAATTGGAAGCTTGTTTGTCGCAACCACAGTTGAGTTATTTAAGGGCAAATCTGATTTACTATTGTAGATAGTAAGAAGCGTCTCTTAGATTTGAGACTTTGATTGATTAGGCCGTGGCGTTTTAGTATGACAATTACTTGATTCCTAAAGTCAGGATGGATGAGCAGTGAAAAGAAGTAATAGAGGAAACTTTGTTTCAGGAATTTTGGCATGGCGACCAGGGACGGCCGCATGTCAGAATGGCCGTGTCAGCCACTTTTTCGTTTCGAATATAAATTATACTAATAACAATCAATCCTTCTATAAACTGGAGATTTATGATTTTTTGCGTTATTCGATACTTTCGATACCCTAAGTGGTCCGAGCGTGACAAATGGGCATAAACAGAACACTTGTTGACAAAGCACAAATGCGTGGGAATTGGGTTCTCGAAACACGTGTGAATATTTTTCGAGAGCAAAATCAGGGACAGTCGTCGTCGAGAGGTCCTGGGGATTGCTAGCCCAACTGAGAAACAAAATAAAACAAATTCCTGACAAATTCCTGACATGTATTATATTCGAAACGTGTTTATCGGGAAAGAATATACATCGCATAAACACCGGAAACAAAATCGTAATTAACGGTATTGCAGGATTAACACATTCATTGGGGTCGATGGACATTTCGTTTACCTTAGGTCAGGAAGCGATTACGCAAAAGTTTCATATTTCAAAAGACCTTGACATTCGGTTCAACGGAGTGCTAGGTTCTGATTTCCTTTCGAAATATAATGCGATAATTAACTACGAAAGGTCTATGTTTGCTTTTTCCATTCGAAGTAAAAGACGCGAAATCTGTCTGGAATCAAAAAGTAACGAAACTTCTACAATTTCAGCGAGATGCGAGATTATTAAATATTTTTCGGTTAATACAAACGACGAATGCGTTCTCCATCCTGAGGAAATTGTGGAAGGCGTTTTTGTAGCAAGCATAATTGCAAAACCTAATAATAACAAAATCCCTATCAGAATCATGAATGTAAAAGATTGTGAAATCACTTTGAAAAATTTCAAACCAAGAATAGAAAAACTTTCCAATTTTCATTGTTATAATTTTGACGACACTCCAAAGTCTCTCAATCAAGTCGAAAGATTGTTAGAACAAATAAAGCTAGAAGGGTTAGAAAGAAACGAGCGTGACTCGATAGAAAAAATTTGTGTAAAATTTGCCGATGTCTTCTATTTAGAAAATGATCCTTTCACGGTAACAAATATTGCAAAACAAAAGATCGAGTTACAGAATAACGTTACACCGGCTTATATAAAACCATACCGTTTACCGCAATCACAAAAATCAGAAATCCACAGACAGGTTGACAATTTGCTAAATGATGGCATCATAGAACCATCATATTCTGAATGGTCAGCACCACTTTTAGTCGTTCCGAAGAAACCAGATAGTAACGGAAACAAAAAATGGAGAGTGGTCATTGATTATAGGCAGCTTAATAAGCGTATAAAAAATGACAAGTTTCCATTACCGAATATTGAGGAAATTCTGGATTCATTATCGGGAGCAATTTATTTCACGCATTTAGATTTATATCAGGGTTACTATCAGGTAGAATTGGACGAATCTTCCAGACCTTACACAGCATTTACCACGGATCGAAGCATGTAGCAGCTAACTAGACTGCCCATGGGTCTATCAATTTCACCTAATGTTTTTTCAAAAATCATGACAATTGCGATGTCAGGATTAAATTACCAAAATTGTTTTGTTTACTTGGATGATCTGATTGTTTTCGGAAATAGTTTAGAAACGCCTAATCGAAATTTGATAAAGGTGTTAAATCGGTTGAAGGAAGTGAATTTGAAATTGAATCCTAATAAATGTGATTTTTTGAAAAAACAAATACTCTATCTTGGTCATACTATCTCGAGTGAAGGTATTTCACCCGATCCGGAAAAAACTCTAGTAATGCAAGAGTATCCCACTCCTAAAAGCTCGGATGAGACCAAAAGATTCGTAGCTTTCGCTAACTATTACCGTAAATTCATTCCAAATTTCGCAAAAATTGCTGCACCATTGAATAAACTAACACGAAAAGGAGAAAACTTTGAATGGACAAGCGAATGTCAAAAATCTTTCCAGTTATTGAAAAATGCCTTAGTCAACCCTCCGATCTTAGATTTTCCAGATTTTTCCAATGAAAACACTTTCATTCTTAAAATTGATGCATCGGGTTATGCAATCGGCGCAGTTTTGTCAAACGATAACGATCGACCAGTTGCTTATGCTAGTCGAGCATTAAACCAAGCTGAAAAAAATTATCCAACTATAGAAAAAGAATTGCTCGCCATTGTATGGGCGGTTCAGAAATTTCGCCCCTACTTATATGGAAAGAAATTTAATACCTTAACGGATCATAGACCGTTAGTTGATTTATTCGGTATGTCTAATCCTTCCAGTAGATTGACAAAATTTCGACTTAGATTGGAAGAATATGATTTCACAATAAATTACGTCAAAGGAAAAGATAGTGTTACAGCTGATGCATTGTCAAGAATTAGTATTGATTGCCACGAATTGAAGAATATGTTGAACAAAGGAAAGGGAGAAATCTTCGTCACAACTAGGTCAGGAAAAAACACGAAACAAGATGTCCAAAAAGGTCGAGGAAACTTAACTACTGACAGGACGGATCACCCTGGAATTGTAGAGTTGCTGAAACCTCCTTTGGAATCTGTAGAATTGCGGCTGATTTCTGGCATTCAATTTCGAAAAATTTGTGATAAAACTAACGGCACGATTATTAATGACGTTCTTTTTGATGAGAACGATACGATATACATGAAGCAGGACAATCGATCAACGTATGACCTAGGTACATCGTTGAGAGACCTCGCAAATATTTGTATAATTAAAGGAATTCCGGAAATAATAATTGTTAAAAATGAAGAAACCCTGCCGTTAATAAAAATAATTGGGCGCGCCAATGAATTACGTGAAGCAGGTGTTAAAATAAATGTCGTTAGAGAGATACAGTTCTTAAACGATCGCGAAACAAGGAACCTTATACTGAATGATTTTCACATGTTACCTACAGGTGGTCATGCGGGAATCAATCGAATGTTCAACAATATTCGTCGATATTATTCGTGGAATGGTCTACATAGGGATATAGAAAGATTCGTAAAACGTTGCGATGATTGTCAGCGACATAAACATTGCATCATTCGTAAACAACCGATGACTGTAACGTCCACGGCGAAGGGTGCCATGGAAACAATCTTTCTAGATCTCGTAGGACCATTACAAAAAGATAATGAAGGCAACCAATACATTCTAACTTTGCAATGCGAACTATCAAAATTCATCGAATGTTATCCTATTATCAACAAAGAAGCTAAGACAGTAGCAAAATCCTTCATCGAAAATTTTGTTTTACGGTACGGCATCCCGAAACAAGTCGTTACGGACCAAGGTACAGAATTTTTATCGTCTGTATTCAAGGAATCGTGCGAACTTTTGAAAATTAAGCGCCTCAATTCAACTGCATACCACCATGAAACTCTAGGAGCATTAGAAAATAATCATAAGCATCTAGCAGCGTATCTTAGAATGCATGTGTCGAATAATCCAGATACATGGAGTTCATGGATCCAGTTTTGGTGTTTTTCGTACAATAATTCTGTACACACTGAAACACGATATACTCCTTTTGAATTAGTATTCGGAAAAATCTGTGTACTTCCTTCAAATTTGACAAAAGAAGTAGATCCACTCTACTGTTTTGATTCTTACCCACTAGAATTGAAGTATAGACTTCAAGTGGCATGTAGCGAGGCCAGAAATAATTTAATTGAGAAAAAAGAGATCAGGAGAGCTCATTCGGAAAGCGTCGGCAAACCAACTCAGCTAAAAAAAGTTGATAAAATATTGGTTAAAAATGTAATAACGAACAAATTGGACCCAATCTTTAAGGGCCCAATTTCAGATAACAACCCTAACGTAGTTATTCGAATAGGAAAGAAACATCACATTATACATAAGAATAGGGTTAAGTTGTTTGTTAGTTAAGGTTGTTATTTTTGTCGTTCATTGGAAAAGAAAAATTTTATTGAGAAAAAGAAAATTTTTTTTCTTGCGGGGGAGGTGTGATAAGGCACTTAAAGCACTAATCAGCACCTTTCCCGTGCAATGTGTAATAGTTCATAAGGTTAATTAATATAGTATCAATATGCTGACGCGAGTAGAATAAGTCATTATATGTACATGTAGCTATATAGTAACGGGGAATCAGTAATTGATGCTAAAGCGACTAGGCATGACACATATGAAGTAGATGTAACGATAAAAGGTAAACCCGAGTAAAAATTTGGTAGTACGACACAGTTCCCCACCTAGCACGCACCCGCAATAAAAGGCACGCACTAGGAACCCACAAGCACGCACCACGAACGACACGAACTTTTGAACGGATCCACAGTAACGACACGGAATAGGAAAGAACGCACCAGTTCCGCACCTATTCCGACACGGAATAGTTTCGATTTTACTGTCGTACCATAAAAATTCGGAGAATTCTACCCCGCAGTATACTTTGAAAATTTGCCTGAATTTTATTGGGATCTTCAGGTCTCCGACAAACCATCTGCTGTATTGAAGTTTCACTTTATTTCATAGTTAGTCGTGTTTGAGATTTCACCAAAGCTAGACTATTTTGTTGCTTCATAAAGGAATCAAAAACAAGGAAGGTACATCTTAAAGTAGCAACTATATCAGAGTAAGTTAAACCCGTCAGTTTGACAAATTGATGATTATTGAAAGCAATGTTTTATTCTAGGTTCACTCCAACTTACTGCAATAAGGGAACCATTCTTGAACGATGGTCAAAAAAGTGCAAGAATTGACGAATAAAGGTAAATTACGAAATAAATATATGAAACTTTCTCTTTGAAGCAACTTCATCTGACTGGTCCTAATCTTCTAAGAGTGCATATAAGCAATAGGAATGAAAAGTTTGGATGAGACGTTCAAGAATGCGATAATTTATAGCCCAAAGTGTAACATTTCTGAAAATATTTTGATCGAGATTTATATCGACAAACTCTGTCAAATATTAATTTGTCGTGTTATAGTTTTCCTATATCGATGATATATTTTCCTTTTTGTACGACAGATATACATATTAATATTTTTATTTTTTGACCTGCTGCAACATCGTCGAAACGTCATCAGCAATTGGATGTCCATTTTCACATCTGTTACATCAGCGGTCTATCGTTTTCCAATCCAGCGACACCTCTACGGTCAACACGATCAATATCTGTATTTTTGGAAACTATTCTAACTCATCTTCCACAACGTTCTAATTACTATTATCAAAAATCCTATAACCAGGTTCACCTTATTCTTAACGTAAATATATATGATTTTTCATCATTAAATTGTTAATTAATTGAAAAATTAATAAAATTATACAAATTAATATGTATTGTTTTATTACGCGTGATTCTATGAACCACATTCCAAAAGTGCGTTCCTATTTCATCTATGTGGGAAATAGGTGCGTGCCTGGTGCAGTCCTATTTTATTGGGGTCTGGAGGCCATAAACTGGGGACCGAATCGGCTGTTACCCACAGAGATCGAAAACGTCTCGTGGGGAACTGGTGCGGAACTGTGGGTACTATGTGGGGAACGCCCGGTTCGCTATGCGTGCTAGGTGCGGAACTGTGGGTAACAGTTTTATTGCACTTGTGCGTGCTACGTGCGGAACTGTGGCGTTACTTCGAAATTTTTACTCGGGAATAAACGGTGTGCACCCAAAGTTGTTGAAGAGTTAGGAAAACCTATCCGCGATCCCATCATCACAGTGACCTAGAAATTCTATTTCAGTCTTGAAAAATTCACATTTATCTAACTGAATTTTAAGGTGTTCTTGTGATATTTTGTTTAAACTCATATGAATGTCGGCAATATGTTGTTCTTCAGTTTTTGAAAATATGATAATGTCGTCCATGTAGACGTAACAATTTTTTCCTATGAACTTTTGTAATAAATTGTTCATTAAACGTTGGAATGTAGCAGGCGCGTTTTTCAGACCGAACGGCATTCTTAGAAATTCATAATGTTCAATATCGATAGTGAACGCGGTTTTCTCTATGGATTCATCGTCTAATTGGATTTGATAATATCCACTAACCAAATCTAGGATCGTATAGAATTTGGATCCCTTTAGTTTGTCTAAAATTGAATCAATTTGAGGAAGTGGGTATTTGTCGTCTACGGTCTTATTATTTAATGGACCATAATCAATGGCCATTCTCCATTTTTCAATACCGGATTTGTCAGGTTTCTTTTTTACCATCACAATAGGAAATGACCAGGGTGAAATGCTCGGTCGAATTACTTTCTTTTGCAACAAATCTTTTACTGGTTTTTGTATTTCTTGTTTATGTTTTTCAGGATATCGTCTAAATTTGCAATGAATGGGGATGTTATCTTGCGTTCTTATATTATGTTTTATTCTATTTGTGAATTCAAAAGGTTGATCTGGAAGTTGGATCGCGTTTTTTGTGACATTAAAAATCTTGATTAATTGATTTTTTAATTTAGGCGATAAATGCGATAAGTCGATTGGGTAGTCGTTTCTTCGCGATGTGACTTTTTGGAAAAATATCGGGAGTCGACAATTATCTCCTATTGATACTCGTTTTTGTAAATCTATAACAAAACCGTTTTCTTCTAAAAATTCGAAACCTATTAAACCGTCATACAACGTATGTAATTTGTATAGGACGAACGGATATTCTTTATTGATGCCGAAATTTTTCAAGGGCATATGTACTTTCGTTACTTATTTCAGAACCATGCGGCGTATACAGGGATGTTTCGGAACTGTAAATTTTATCTGGAAAATGAGCGTAAGCTATGCTGGGATCGATTAACCAAACCGAACACCCACTATCTATTAAAAGCTTTCTTTTGGGGTTGTCTAACGTTAAATAGGGTAAATGAGTGTTTTTTAGTTTATTATGTACACTATTTAAGTCAATGGTTTGTTGGAGGCTGGTGTTATGAAATTTTCATCTTCGGTTTCAGATTCTAATTGTTCTTCAGAATCAAATAAAGGTTTCTCGACAAAGTTTGATTGTTCGTCATTTTGTTGGATATTCGTTAATTCTTCAGCGATAAAATTTGTTGATCCGGTTGATTGAAAATAATTTCGAAATCTCCTAGGTTTATTCTGCGTATTTTGATGTGTTGGTACAGAATTATTCATTGGTCTCCTTTCATAACTTCTATGAGCTTGTGTTGACATAGGGGTAGGTTTGAACGATGGAATTTCATTTTTCGGTTTGAACACATTTTGTGGTTTTGGTGGGTAACCAGATACTTCCTTATTTGTTGGATATCTTGGATTTGGTAAATTCGTTCTTGGGGTGAAATGTATTGGTTATGAAGGAAAAGATGGCATAGTAGCTTTTTGATTCCGCTGTTGCTGTTTATATTGATTTCTGATCATATTGTCAACTAGATTTCTGTTTATCGTACTAGTTGGCGCGCGGGTTTTCGCTCAGGGTAGCGTAAATTCGTGACGATGCTCGTCGAGTAGAACACAAATATACGGATTTAGCGGTATATTGATTCACCCTAAAAATACAACTGCTAATCCAATAGCTCCCAACATTGGAACGTTCACAAACACAACGAAACGAGAATTTAAAATATCAAACACAAAGTAAATATCACTAATAACGCGCCCGTCGTTACTTGGAGTAATGTCAAAATATTATAATTACCGCAGGTACGCGTGAAGGGAGATCGTTTATACGGGACGATCTCCTACAGGACTGCGGAGCGAAACCTCTTTGGTACCGAGGAAAGTTCGGTTCCCTTCCCCTGATTTTCCGGTGGCCTGACGGCACATTTCCAAGAATTCTGTTTACATTGCGGTTTTCGGCACATGAGCCGCGTAAGAGTAACAGAATTCCTGGTATCCGCCGGACGGCTTCAAGTCACGTAGGGTAAGGTGAATGGATTTTCCCAAGGTGGAACGAGATGTTTCTTTGGTGGCCTAACATTCGGCGCACCATTTCACCATTACTAAGGGAACCGATTTCTATGTGACATTTGCCCCTCCGTCCAATAAGGCTTCGCCCCGAAGACTGAACAATGACAATGTGAACACAACTAAAAAAAATCTGAACAATAAAAATAAAAAAAAAGTTTCGAATTGAATGGAAGTAACTAAAACAAAACAACACCAAAGAAAACGAAAAGAAATTGTAGTTTCAAGGAGCACGAACTGGCACTTCGTCTTCGAACATTCTACACACACGGGCGGACCGTTGCACTATGTCGTTCTCTAGACACGCACTACACTACTGCCACTGTGATGGGCCCCTGGCAACTGGTTGGTCGAATACAGCGGCCGTATGGTGATGGAGTTGATAAGGCCGCTGATAGCTACAACCGTGGCTGTAGCTATGTATGATGTTTTGGTTCGTTAACTGCGGAGACTGGATTCGACGTCATGTAGTAACACGTTGTGAGGCCAGACATGTCATCACTTTACTGATGCACATGCTGCATGAAGCTTTAATTGCATGGTGGAATGGAATACGAGGTTCAGACGATCCATTAGTATCGCTTGACTGGACTGCTCGACGTAGGTCGTCCATTCGATGTGTCCAGGTTTGTGCTTCGTAAAGGTATTTGTATATGTGGGCCTTTACGTGGCGGCCTGCTAAGTCGAACTATGGTGATGATGACGTTCGAGGCTCGACGTCTGAATATTGGCGCCAGAGGAAGTTCTTTGAGCATGTATGTAGCCAGTGGTAGCAGTGGTGGTGTTGCTGATGCTGGATGTGCTCAATGATGCGAATGGTTGTCCTTGGTGTTGGTAGAGCGTGTGGTAGGTACATGGCGTGCGGTGGCGTGGTGCTCGTAGCAAAATAAAACAAGAACAACAAAAAATAAGTACTCATAGGGACTGGGATTAAATGTACCGCTTTCGAGTAATAGTAAAGAAACAAAACCAAAAAAAAAGAAACTGGAAAATAATTATCCAATTGATTGGAAAGTGTACGCCGTCCAGTCGCTCCTTGTCTCGTTGGTGTCCTGGGGTGAGTCTGTCTAATTTTGAATTTTAATCTTAAAACTTATCTTAAATTAAATTAAGATTACCCATCTATCTACCTTACAATAATTGAATATTTACAATGTATGGGTATGGTCAGTGTTCGAGGTAAGCATGATAAGCGGCATGAAAAGCGGGGTAACCCTTTGCAAAGTGGCTAGCTTTGTTCCCCCAGTTCATTCTACCCTGGCTTGTTGGTCTCGAAGCACCCTTTATAGGTCTTCCTCCGCGTGCGGAAAATTATCCTCTTCTTGGAGGAAAAAAAATTAAAGTACAATCATCGCCTACTGTCGTTCCGTATAAAATATTTCTCCGTTGCGCAGAACAAGAGAGAGAGAAAAAATAATGAAAATCGGCGTATTCCAGATCGTCCCGTGTGAAAACATAGTCTCTTTATAGAGACGAACACAAAAATCGCGTCTTGCGCGTGTATTGTCTCGCGTAAAAAAACCATAAACAAAATATTCTCGTAGTCTTATCCTAGCTACGAGTATGTCGCCGTTATCTCGAACACGGACATTAGAGGAGCGTAGCCCAAGCTTTCAAGTGATCGACAAGCCGGCGGCCAGGGGTTTCAAATGAATTGAGGTGCAAACGCAGTTCCGCGGGTTAGTAGATGACGTACCTTAACATGACGTAATATTACTTTATCGTAAGACCTAAAGAGAGAGAAAAAAAAATAAAGGGGGTGTTTGGTTTTTTTCGAGGTTTTCCGCCTCTACGCTGAGACCCGTGGTGGCGCTACTCACCAAGAGGCAGATGTTCAACGGTAATCTGCTCTCTCCTTGCGGGGGAGTGTTGGGGGTGAAAAAATGGGATTGCAATACGTAAAGAAAATATATACAACGGAGGTCCATTGCAAGGTTGTTTGCAAAACCAGTACAAAATATTTATGAACAACGTTTTTGAAGCGTTTTTTAAGGGAGTAAAAAGAAACAATAGGGAGGTTGGTTTTTATCGAGGTTTACCGCCTCTACGCTAAGGTCCTTGGTGGCGTTACTCACCAAGAGGCAGATGTTCAGCGGTAATCTGCTCTCTCCTTGCGGGACGAATGTTGGGGGTAAAAAAAAGAGGGGATGGTTTTTATCGGGGTTTTCCGGCTCTACGCTAAGGTCCGTGCTGGCGCTACTCACCAAGAGGCAGATTTTCAGCGGTAATCTGCTCTCTCCTTGCGGGGGGATTAGTGTATTAAGTGGGGAGTGCTGTCCAGGGGTCGTTGTAGGGGAGTATGCGGCTGACGTGGACTGCGTCTTTCTTTTTGTTATGTAATATAACTTCGTAATCGACATCGCTTATTTTCCTCGAAATTGTATACGGCCCAAACCAACTTAGAAGTAATTTTTCGCTCCTACCCTTTATACGTTTAGGTGTAAAAACTTTTACTTTATCGCCCGGATTGTATTCTACGTGTCTATGGTGTCCGTCGAACCTGAGTTTGTCGGTCAGTTGTCGTTTTTGTATATTATCGATCGCTAGGGCTCTAATATTGAGTGCATTATTACGGATCGAATGGGAATCTGAGTCGCCGATTAGGCTAATGAGTGTGGCTTCTGTTGGTAGCACCGGTTCCCGTCCGAAAGTTAGGTTGAATGGGGTGAATTTCGTGGTATCTTGTTTGCTAGTATTGTAGTATTGTGCGGTACAAAATGGTCCCAATCTGTTTGTGCAGTATTGATGAAAATCGATTAACAGTCTGCAAGGGTTTTGTTCATTCTTTCAGTCAAACCGTTACAAGCTGGGTGGTAAGCAGTGGTGAATTGACTATGCACTCCCATTTTGTTCAGAAGTTCCCTAATTAGTTCGGACCGGAAGGTTTGTCCTCTATCGCTGAGAATATGTCTGAAGCTACCATGGCGTGTTATATTGTTTTTTACGATAAAGTCGGCTACGGGATCCGCCTTTCCTGCTTTCAATGCGGCAGTTTCGACGTATCGCGTGGCGTAATCTGTCGCGACTACTATCATCGTGTTCCCTAACCTACTCCTTCTAAACGGTCCCAAAAGATCGGTACCGACTTTGTCAAAAGGTTGTCCGACTGGGATTGGTTGTAACAATCCGGATTTGCGCTGGGTCGTGCCTTTTCTATGTTGACAGTCCGGGCAACCTTTGACGAATTTTTCCGTGTCTTTTACTAAGTTTGTTCAATAATATCGCGTTTTGATTTTGTCTAGTGTTTTGGACAACCCTAACGGTCCTGAAAGAGGGTCCGAATGGTGGCTCTGAAGTATTTCTGTAACTAGATCACGCGGAATATATAGGAGATTATCTGAGCCGGACGAAGCGGTACTTCCCGACGCGGTGCCGGCCGAGTTCCTGCGACGTGAATCGTATTTCGATACGTTGAGTTCATAATACGGCTCTCGCGGTTGTCGCGTTTCCGAAAATGAAACGAAACGGAAAACACCAATAAATTGGTCACTCGCGGTTGTCGCGTCCTGAAAAAGAAACGAACAAACGACCGAAAACGCGCCGTTCGCAGGAGCTGCGTTTCCTGAAAAAAAAAAAAATTAAACGAACAAAAACGAAAATGTGCCGTTCACGGCAATCGCGCTTATTGAGAAAAAAAACGAAACTACGTATTTTCCGGAATTTAAGGCAACTAGATTTCTGTTTATCGTACTAGTTGGCGCAGGGGTTTTCGCTCAGGGTGGCGTAAATTCGTGACGATGCTCGTCGAGTAAAACACAAATATACGGATTTAACGGTATATTGACTCACCCCAAAAGTAAAACTGCTAATCCAATAGCTCCCAACATTGGAATGTTCACAAACACAACGAAATGAGAATTTAAAATATAAAACACAAAGTAAATATCACTAATAACGCGCCCGTCGTTACTTGGAGTAATTTCCAAATATTACTATTACCGGCGGTACGCGTGAAGGGAGATCGTTTATACGGGACGATCTCCTACAGGATTGCGGAGCGAAACCTCTTTGGTACCGACGAAAGTTCGGTTCCCTTCCCCTGATTTTCCGGTGGCCTGACGGCACATTTCCAGGAATTCTGTTAACATTGAGGTTTTCGGCACATGAGCCGCGTAAGAGTATGCTTCAATCCGTAACAGAACTCCTGGTATCCGCCGGACGGCTTCAAATCATATTATTCATAGTAGTTGTAGCCTTCAACGATTCATGGTGTTAATATGGCCGGGAAGCATACGTATGGAATATGTAACCGGAGTGCTATTACGAACACTATTAAATGTTCGTCCTGTGATAGTTTATACCACCGTAGTTGTACTGAGAAACGTTTTAAGGGTGTAACTGAAAACTGTGAAAATTTCGTCTGTTGTGCCGATCAGCAGCAAGAACAATTTCAAGACTCCATAAACTTCTCGGTGTTTGAAATTGATCGTCTCAAAATGGAAGTGAAATTTCTTAATCAAATAGTTCGAGAAAAGGATGCCATTATTCAGGATAAATCTACAATTATTAAAGACAAGGAGGAAATCATAAAGTTACTCCAGAATCAAATTCAATTATCTGGTGATTCGCCAATGCATAAAAAAGTGAGTGATAAAACACCGAAGCTCCTAAATAATGGTAAACAAAATCCGAGTGTATCAAGGTCGAAATCAGGTGGTAACACCAAATCAAAGGACTCTAGCCTTGCGCAGAAAGAACAATCAAACCAAGAAACCAGTTGTGATAAACCGCACCCGGAGACAATTGGACGACGATCGAACGATCGTAGCGCAATTGATAGGCCTAACAGGCCAACTGTCAAAGTCAGTGCGGACGTATCTCATAACCCCGAAAGTAATAACGTCAACACGAAAACGATGGAAACAATTAATAATAATAAGGATGATGTTAATGTTATCACAACTAATACTGATACCGGTTTTCAACGAAAACGGAAACAAAGACGTAGTTGGTGTATTACAGGTACATCAACTGAAGGTAATATCCGTGCCAGTGAGAAGAAGATTTTTCTTTTCGTATCACGTATAGAAGCCAACACTAAGACCGAAGATTTTACCAAGATGGTGAAAAAGAACTTTAAAGAAGCCGAGTGTGAGTCTATTGACTCGAAGTACCCTGAAAGTTATTGTTCGTTTAGAGTTGCAATAAATACCAGTTCTCTCGAGAAGGCTAAAGAACCGAACTGTTGGCCAAGCGGCGCAATCGTATCTCAGTATTTTTTGCCGAAAAAACAGATCATGAAAAAGGGGAATTAACGTACCCAGTAGCTAGGGCAAGTTGTGACGCTAACTCCAAGAAGTTGAAAAACAATATTTCACACAGTGACATGTTTCTGATTCATTTTAATATACAGAGCATCCGCAATAGGGTCAATGAAATTGATTTCTTTTTTGGTAATCAGGGTGTTGACTGGAAGGTTGCTTGTGTAACTGAACACTGGTTGACCTGTGGGGAGGCCAGAGTTTTCACGATGATTGGTTGGGACTTCGGTGCAGCTTCCGCACGTGAAAAGTCGGGCCTTGGAGGTTACCTAATTCTGGTGAAGAATACCATAAAGTTCAGTGCGCTCAACAAACTGACAGAGATGTCTGTGGACAATGCATGTGAGATGAGTGCAGTGCATTTGAAAGATTTTAATGTGTCAATATTATGTTTGAATCGTCCACCTTCTGACGATTTGGCTTTGAGCAAAAAATCAGAGAGCCGACCAGGAAAAAAAATTGCTCAGACAATATATTAGTTAATTTCACATCTGAAAGCATGTCCACTGGAACGCTGAACACTGATCTCTCCGACCACGGTGCTCAGTATTTGCTAGCGGATTTAAAAATTAAACACTCTGAGCCCACATGTAAGAAGTTTCGCCCTCTAACTCAACGGGGTTTTGGTGTCATGTTTAAAATCCTGGAAAATTTGTCATGGGATTATATTAGTGACCCTGCTTTGGATTGTGATGAATCCTTTAAAATTTTCCAACAAAACATCATTAATGCTTATCTCATATCATTTCCGGAACGTACTTTGCATATTAAAAAACATAATAATAATAAATGGTTTACTGAAGAACTTTAACAAATGAGAACTAGATTGCGCTTAGTTAGTGAAATGTATAAGTATTATCAGAGTGATGATTTGAGGCGTGATAGAAATAAACTAAGATTCATTTATAGATTATCTTTGAAAAAAGCTAGAACTGAGTATCATGACAATGTAATTGCGAATTCCGGTAATATAAGCAGAACCACATGGGATATTGTGAACCAAGGTAGGAGCTCATCCGGGTCAGGAGTGCCACCATGTTTGGGCTCTGACAAATTCAATCAACATTTCAGTACCATAGCGGAGTCCATTTTGCGAGACATTCCACCGAATTGCGCTGACACTGAGGGAACATTCAAAGGCAGTCCTGGAAATCTGACCTTCACTTTTAGAGAGGTTTCTTACAACGAAGTAAGAGATGCTATCTGTTCATTAAAAAACTCCAGATCGAGAGATTACTTTGGTTTATTTTCCAGTATCATTAAGAAAAATATTAATATTTTGCTGTTTCCATTAACACACTTAGTTATTAAGTGCATATTAAATGGAGTGTTTCCTCAATGTCTAAAAATCGCTAAAAGTTATTCCAATTTTTAAGAAAGGTAGTAGAGATGACGTCTCTAATTATCGTCCAATATCGTTGGTTCCGGTTTTCTCTAAGACTATTGAGAAATTGCTTTGCAATCAAATCACTAATCACTTTGAGGCTAACAACTTGTTCTCTGAGTGTCAATTCGGTTTCCGAAAGAAAAAAAATACTTCTGCTGCAAAGATTAGATTCATTAATGAAACCATCAATTGTTTTGAGCTGGGCCTGTATTCGGTGGTCGTTTTCCTTGACCTCACCAAGGCCTTCGACTGTGTCTCTCACGAAAAACTCTTACCGAAACTAGATAAGTATGGTTTTGATGTGAGGAGTGTGGCGCTTATTAAATCTTTTCTAAGTGATACAAGTCAGGTAGTCTTCGTTGATGACTCTTATTCCAAGGAAGCCAATATAAAAACAGGAGTTCCACAAGGTTCTATCATAGGACCAATATTATTTTTGATCTTCATCAATGACCTGCCTGATTTTTTAACTGCTAACCATCAGGGTGTCAGCGCTACTCTCTTTGCAGACGACACTGCATTTTCAATCCAGGGCAGTAATTTGGACCTGCTTTTTGAGCAGTCTGGAGAAATACAGTTGGGGGCCTTGGAATGGTTCTCGGGTAATGGCCTCAGTATGAATCTGTCTAAGACACAGAGTCTGGTATTTACATTAAAAAAAAAGTTTTGCAGGGGGAGGAGGAATATGTCAGCTTTTTGGGAGTTCATCTCGATTCCACACTCAAATGGGACAAACATGTTTCACTTCTCAGTTCAAAATTAAGTAAAAACATCTATGTTTTACGTAACTTATCGACCTTAGTGTCTGTAGATGTATTAAAACTTGCTTATTTTGCCCTTATTGAATCACATCTTAGGTACTGCCTTCTGGCATGGGGAAGTAGCTCTCAGGCTGGTAGCTTCTTTCGTTTGCAGCGTAGAGCAGTCAGAATAGTGGGGGGACTGAGATATCGTGAGCGTTGTAGAGGAGCCTTTAGGGATTTGGGTATTCTCACCCTGCCCTCGCTTTATATTCTTGAGTGTCTCGCTTGGATACATGGTAACTCGGAATCTTTTCTGTTGAATAATGATTGCCATCAACATGATACTCGAGGTAAATTCAATTTAAGAAAAAACTTTTATAGACTGAGTAAGGCCCAAAACGGAATTAACTTTGTTGCTGTTAATTTGTACAACAAATTGCCTATAGGTGCGAGGCACCTTCCCATCTTGACTTTCAAAATCAGACTCAAGGCGCTTCTAATTGAGTCGGCAATATTTGATTTGGATGAGTTCTTTAGGATAGACATTGCTTCCCATTTCTAGTATTTGTGGGAGACCTGGGGTTGGTGAGTTGGGCAGAGCGATCAATTCTGAGCGCTGTGGTCTGAATATTTAATATCTGTGATACTATGTAGTGTACTATGTATTTTTTATCTCGTTTTTTTTTATTGGATATTTTACTTTGACATGTGCAATGATAAATTATGAAATTTTTGGCACGAAATAAATACTTACTTACTTACTTACTTACTTAAATATCACGTAGGGTAAGGTGAATGGATTTTCCCAAGGTGGAACGAGATGTTTCTTTGGTGGCCGAACATTCGGCGCACCATTTCACTATTACTAAGGGAACCAATATGTGACAATATCTAATTGTTCTTTTTGCACCGTATAATTTTCAACCATCTGAACGGCTAAATCAAACGTTAGATTGGTCGTAGTCAACATTGAAGTTTGTAAATCTATAGGAACATTACCTAACAATACATTTTTAGCGATGTTTTTCACTAAATCTTTATGCAACAATTTCATGTTATTGTCTAAAGTCGGTTCAGCGTCAGTTCTATTATTGATGCGAATTTTGTAGTTTTTAATTCGGTCCATAAATTCGAACATACTTTCGTTACGAAATTTGCGAACAAATTACAATTCATTTGTAAGAACATCGAGATTTACGCGATCTCCGAATTTAGTTATGAGGAATTCTCTCAAAGCATTCCAAGTATCATTTATATCTGATGAATTTAATTCATCTGCGGCTTTATCAAATAATTTATTTCTGATAATTGCTAAACAATATGCTTTCACAATTGTTTCACTTTCACTAAACTGCATCAAAAATTGATCACAACTTTTTAGGAAAAAATGTAATTTCTTGCAATCTCCGTCAAACGAAGCTAAAAGAGCGCCGAATTTTGCGGCGATATCAAGTGGATTCGCCATTTTAGCTTGATTGCTTTTATTTTGTGCTATTTTTAACGACGACAATTGTTGCGTTAATGAATCAATTCTGATTGATGAATCTTTAAACACCTATAGCAATAGAGATTTTATGTTCGATTTTACTAGGGAACGTTGAAAGACTAGGAAGTTTAAGCTTTTGTACTAACGATTTTTCGTCAATTGTTCCAGGCAGTCACGGGTTTGCTAGGCCTCGGTGAGCTGCGTGTTCGGATTTCTCCTCGTTGGGGATTACTATTGCCTCGGGATGGTACTTCGTTTCACACTTTTCGCACCACTGTGACGGCAGAGTAAACTTTTGTGTTCAATGTTCGAATATCTTTTTAAGAATTGAGATTCACTTAATTCGGCCACCACGAAAACTGATATTTCACGAGAGTTCTTGGTTTTTAACGAATTAATGAAGATATCCCATCCTCGTCGCCATTTACGTTTTTTGGAACACCGAAATCCTCTTTAAAAACAATTTTTATTACGACGCGAATAGTATAATAAATCGAGCTTAACTTATACAATGAATATGTTCGTATTTTTAACGTTGGTTTATATCGCTGACTCTACTGTTGCAGCGATTGCACCTCTATTTCCTTTTTTTAATTAATGCCTTAATTAAATTAATTAATTAAATTAAATTAATCAAGTGCCTCTTTCTCAAAAGAGGCACTTGATGAAACACCTTTCAAACCTAAATTATGGCTTCGATATGTGGACGACGTTTTCATTATATGGCCACATGCGCGAAACAAAGTTGATAATTGTGTTAAGTTCCTAAATGGACAACATCGAAATATACAATTTATCGTAGAATTGGGAGAAGATAACAAATAAGCGTTCCTAGATGTATTGATTTCGAAGGAATCACAAGAAAATTACAATCACACAGTATACAGAAAACCGACTCACTCTGATAGATATTTACACGCAGATTCACACCACCATCCTCACAAATACAAGCGGTTGCTAATACTTTGATTTCTAGATCACTACGTTTAGCTGATGACCAGAAACGTCCTCATGAACTTAACAATGTTACCTCTGCGCTAAAAAAGAATGGATACAGATCGAAACATATTAGAAATGCTCTACGTCAAAATGAAAACACCCAACATCCGACTGAGCCCTTACAACCATTCAATAGTCACGTCACGCTTCCATATATCAAGGGCGTCACTGATAGAATAGGAAGAGTTTTAAGACGCCAAAACATAAGAACAACATACAAGCACCACAAAACAATTTTCGAAATTTTGGGAAATCCTTAGGACAAGATCAAACTTGAAAACCATGGCGTCTACAATGCGGTCGATTTTCGATATGAATGTCACGGGATGAAAAGATTTTGAAGTGCACGGATGATGATTTTCTTTTGTTGTTTAAGTATTCATATTGAAGAGTGTGAAGTAATTTCTTCTTCGTTTTATATAGAAGGAATCGAAGAAATTAGTTGTAAATTTATTATTTTCTGGGAAGTTTATTTTCTTTGTCATTTTGGCTGTGCTAGAAACCACAGCGAGGATATTGCGGTTGTAAAGTATGTTGTGGATATGATATCTAATGTTTCAATCGAAGAAGCGTTTCGAAATTCCAATTAGTTTTCAAGTACAATTTATATTGAAAGTATATTCTGTTGCATTTATTTAGTATGCTAAGAACTATATTTTTTTTGGGATTCAATCTTTTCAATCGATATTGACACTCTATCAGGAAGAAAATTATTGTTGTCTGCTCTGTTTTTCTACATGCAATATTAGTTTTCATTTTTTATAAATGGAATCGAATAGTTGTGAATTTGTATTTTTGAGAGTCAATTTTTTTTCGTCATCTTGGCTGTGCTAAAACTACAGCGATGATATACGGTTGTAAATTACTGGATAAATGTATGAAATACATAACTGGAAAATAACGTATTTGTGTGTCTTCATTTTTTATTTTTTATTAACTCGTTTTCCCCTTTTGTTTAGGTGTTTTAATTTCATGAACTCACTGTGAACAGTTATTCTGAAATGGAATAAATGTCATATATGTTGGAATTATTGAAGAAATTTAAATTTACCAAAATGTTATCACAGTGTCCACAATGTTGTTTTGCGTACTTTTTTTTCACAAGTGGATATCATAGTATTTCACTTTGTAGTTCAACTTTTACAATCTTATCTGCTTTTTTGTCGTTTACACCTTATTGTTTGTGATGTGGACAATTCGTTCCCAATAGTGGGCGAGCAAAATCTGTTGAAGGTGAATACCGTTCCATTTTTTTTATATCTAGGCATCTTTCCAATATTCAATTTCAGTTTTGCACCTTACATTATCTGTTCCATTTCAATGAAAGAAACAACTCTGGAAACGATAAACAACCGAAGATGATTGAAATAAATCATCGAGGTTATGCTACTTTACCATAGACAGAAGACAAAGACGGAGCAGATAATCGATTTCTCGTTCTTTCCTTTCATAACGATACTTCTTTGTAACCAAGGATTTTTCGTTAAAACATTGAATACATACAGATGGCTATAATAATAATAATAACGTAGCATTTATTTTTTTCCATCGGAGATAATTAAAAAATGTTACGTCGATGAAAAAAAACTTTTCACCGTCGCGGTTTCGACCCTGAGATCACTCACTATGTATCCAACTACTCGAACACCACGGCTACCATAAGGCGTAAATAAAAGTGTCCAATTTGCGGATCAAAACAAACGCATTGCGAATTGAACGAATTCGAAATAACGACGAGACTCCATCCGGGCGCGATCGGTAGGCGAATCTTCGGAATTTATAGTTTTTATTCAGTTCGTTCGATAGGTACATCGTCCAGACCGGCTCCTTTAATTCACGTCTGTCAACGCGTCCGTTCGGAACTTTCCGGAGCGCAATCGTTTACCTTCGGCACACAAGAGGAATTTTTCGAATTTTCGAAATTTTCTGCCGTTTTCCTCGAAAACTGCTATTCCTACGGCCTTACGTTTCTCGGACGATTAGTAGCTAATTTTTTTTCGAATATTTTCGTGTGAGCGATAATTCGATACGTGACGCAATAAAGGAGATATTACCAGAAGAAACGTTTTTGGAGCGGACGGTTTAGTTTTGGAATTTTTTGCGGAGAATCGGTAAATTCTACGTCCGCGACGTCTGTAGAAGAAAGAAAGCCGTATTAATTATCTATTCGAAACAGGCATCCCAAATTTTTTAAGAGCTAGCTGTACCCAACGAAAATCGATTCACGGCACCCTACTTTTTTCTAGTTCTCTTACGATAGGTCTTACAGTTGCGGAACCTTCTAGCGAAAGATTGCTCGCAATAATTGAGGAACATCTTCAGAAGATCGTCGCGTCGTCCGACGTACCGCCTCCGAGATATAAGCAAAACAATTTCGACTTTACGAATTTTTTACTCCAAGAAGGGAGGTAGCTGCAGAGTCGAACGGCAGACAAAAAACAAAGAACTATGTTTGCTCTTTCGAAAACGTATCTCGCGTCTTCCAATCGTAGGTACTTCTCGAGATAGGGGCTTTTAAAAATTTCGAGAAAATGGGCGATTTTAGGTTTTTCGCCAAAAAAACGTATCAAGTTCCGGGTTCGAGAGCAAGAAAAAATACCCACGATAAAATGCCATTCTTCGCGGACCGTCTGAGCCCCCTTTCGATCCCCAAGTCCCCCGACAAATGTCACAAAAAATTCTCGAAAAAAAAAACGAGCAACCGCGGATAAATCGATAACGGACACACCGATCACGTCCGTTTTCGAACTCGTTCAAAAGCCACCTGGCATCCATACACTAGCTGTATGCTTGGGCATCTGCGTATGGTCCTGGGCTTCTCAGACGGTCGAAACCAACGTTTTGAGCCCCATGATCTCAGGTCGGCTCTGAGTTGCTAGTTCAGGAGCATCGGTGGCGCCGGATGGGCCGGGTTGTGACTTTTCCACTGCCACGGTTGGGGTGAATAGCCGTGGGTGGTCCATATCGGGGCGAGTGTCGTAAGTTTCGGTGTCCCTGGAGCGCAGATTGGGGGGACTCACGACTATTGAACGGACCGTGGCAGTGCGACAGTCACAACCCAGCCCATCCAGAGCCCTCGATGCTCCCGAACTAGCGACCTAGAGCCAACCCGAGACCATGGAGCTCAAAATGGTGGTTTCCGCCGTCTAAGAAGTCCAGGACAATGGCGCCGATATCCAGGCGTTCATATGCCAGCTATCTAATAACGAACAGCTGGCGTATGGATGCCTGGACATCGGCGTCTTGCTCGTGGGCCTCGAAGACGGCCGAAACCAGGTTCTTGAGCCCCTTGGTCTCGTGTTGGCTCTGGGTTGCTAGTTCACGAGCATCGGGGGCGCTGGATTGGCCGGGTTGTGCCTGTCCCTCTGCCACAGTCGGGGTGAATCGGCATCCGCCTACAGTTTTTGTGATGTGCGGGCCCTCTGGGTCTCTTAGGTAGCGGGATGTCCTGCCACTGCAGCGTCGTGGCAATTGAACAGGACATGTGTACGCACAGAGGGTGGCACGAAGATCTGTAGGGATCCCCGCTGTGCTGGTACTGGTGACCATCTATGGCTACGTAGTCTTGCTTTTCGTAATGCTTCAGCTTTCTTGGTCCTGGGCCTCTTGGACGTCCGAAAACACGGTGTTGAAACCCTTTGTCTTTGGGTGGCTTGTTCGGGAGCATCAGGTGCGCTGGATGGGCCGTGTTGTGTCTGTACCACTGCCACGGTCGGTTGAACAGCCGTTGGTCACCCCGATCTGCTCTCCAGGGACACCGAAACCGACGAAAACTCGACGATATGGTCCACCCACGGCTAGTCTCATAGACCGTGGCAGTGGGACACGCACAACCCGGCCCACTCAACGCCCCCGATGCTCCTTAACTACAAACCCAGAGCCAACCCGAGACCAAGGGGCTCAAGAACGTGGTTTCGGCCGTTTTCGAGGCCCAGGAGCAAGACGCCGATGTCCAGGCTTCCATACGCTAGCTGTTCGTTATTAGTCAGTTGGAGTATGAACGCCTGGACATCGGCGCCATGGTCCTGGGCTTCTTAGACGGCCGAAACCACCATTTTGAGCCCCATGGTCTCGGGTTGGCTCTGGGTTGCCAGTTCGGGAGCGTCGAGGGCTCTCCAGGGAAACCCTGTTCACCTCGACCGTAGCAGTCGGATAGGCACAACCTGGCCAATCCAGCGCCGCCGATGCTCAGGAACTAGCCACCCAGAGCCAACACGAGAGCAAGGGGCTCAAGAACGTGGTTTCGGCTGTCCTCGAGGCCCACGAGCAAGACGCCGATGTCCAGGCATGTCTAAGAAGCCCAGGACCATAGCGCCGATGTGCGGGCATTCATACGGCAGCTGGCTGATGATGAACAGCTGGCGTATGGTTGTCTGGACATCGGCGTCTTGCTCCTGGGCCTTAGGGATAGCCGAGACCACCGTTTTGAGAACCTTGGTCTCGGGTTGGCTCTGGGTTGGTAGTCCGGGAGCATCGGGGGCGTTGAGTGGGCCGGGTTGTGCCTGTCCCACTGCCACGGTTGAGGTGAATAGCCGTGGGTGGTCCATATCGGGGCGAGTTCCGTCGGTTCCGGTGTCCCTGGAGAGCAGACCGAGGTGATCAACAGCTATTCAGCCGACCATGGCAGTGAGACAGGCACAACCCAGCCCATCCAGAGCCGCCGATGCTCCCGAACTAGCAACCCAGATCCAACCAGAGACCATGGGGCTCAAAACAGTGGTTTCGGCCGTCTAAGAAGCCCAGGACCATGGCGCCGATGTCCAGGCGTTCATACACCAGCTGACTAATATCGAACAGCTGGCTTATGGATGCCTGGACATCGGCGTCTTGCACGTGCGCCTCGAGGACGGCCGAAACCACAGTTCTGATCCCCTTGGTCTCGAATTGGATCTAGGTTGCTAGTTCGGCAGCATCGAGGGCGCTGAATGGGCCGGGTTGTGACTATCCACTGCTACGGTCGGGGCGAATGGGGTTATCCTGGAGAGCCCCCTATGCTCCCGAACTATCAACCCAAAGCCAACTCCAAGACCAAGGGGCTCAAAATGGTGGTTTCGACAATCTAAGAAGCCCAGGACCGTAGCGCCGATGTGCGGGCATTTATACGCCAGCTGACAAATAACGAACAGCTAACGCATGGATGCCTGGATATCGGCGTGTTGCTCCTGAGCCTCGGGGACGGCCGGAACCACAGTTTTGAGACCCTTGGTATCGAGTTTGCTCTGGGTTGCTAATTATAATATATATAATAATATAATATAATAATAGCAAGACGCCCATGGCCAGGCAACCATACGCCAGCTTTTCGTTATCAGCCAGCTGGCGTATGAATGCCCGGACATCGGTGCTACGGTCCTGGGCTTCTTAGACTGTCGAAACCACCGTTTTGAGCCCCTTGGTCTCAAGTTGGCTTTGGGTTGCTTGTTCGGGAGCGTCGGGGGCTCTTCAGGGAAACCCTATTCATCTCGACCGTAGCAGTGGGATAGGAACAACCCGGTCAATCCAGCGCCCCCGATGCTTTTGAACTAGCAACCCAGAGCCAATACGAGACCAAGGGGCTCAAGATCGTGCTTTCGGCCGACCTCGAGGCCCACGAGCAAGACGCCGATGTCCAGGCATCCATACACCAGCTGTTCGTTATTAGTCAGCTGTCATATGAACGCCTGTACATCGGCGCCATGATCCTGGCCTTCCTAGACGGCCGAAAACACCGTTTTGAGCCCCATGGTCTCGGGTTGGCTCTGGGTCGCTATTTCGGGAGCATCGGGGGCTCTGGATGGGCTGGGTTGTGACTGTCGCACTGCCACGGTCGGTTGAATAGCCGTGAGTCCCCACCAATCTGTGCTCCAGGGACACTGAAACCCACGACACTCTCCCCGATATGGACCACCCACGGCTATTCACCCCAAACTACCAACTCAGAGCCAACCCGAGACCATGGGGCTCAAAACGGTGGTTTCGGCAGTCTAAGAAGCCCAGGATCGTAGCGCCGATGTGCGGGCATTCATACGCCAGCTGGCTAATAACGAACAGCTGAGTGGAAAATAGGATTTCCGACCAATTTCCCAGCTGATTGATTATCGTTAAAAATGCGGATTTTGGACAAGGAGTTTAGACGAAGATCTCTTACGAAGCTTGATAGATAAATAGCTTCTCGAACAGCTTCTGAAAGGCTTCAACTTAGGCAAATTATCGCGAGATTCGATGGCAAATCGGAAATTGTCGAAACTGTTCGGCAAACTGTATAACAACATTATGGCAAGGAGCTCGTCATTTACATCGATGTTTATGTCTTTCATCTTGCCTACGGCGTCGAAAAACTGGGCGAGATGTGTCGTGAGATCGTCGTCGTTTTGCATTTTCTGCTGCGTGAGACGTTTAAGGAGAGTTGCTTTTCGCGCGGGTCCTTTCAGATTCGAGTTTTTGCCATACCTCGCGAGAAGTAGTGCAGCCCCGAATTTGTGCGAGTTCCGAAGGGTTAATCGTTAGGATTAGGTCGGCCTTGGCCTTGCGATCGTTAGGTGTCCACGTCTTAACGGCGGCTTGTGTTCGCACGAGATCCGCGCCTTCTCCTGTCTCGACGGGTTTCGGAATTTTTCCTGACACGTATCCCCAAGTATCATTCTTCACGAGCAAAGCTTCGGCTTGAATACTCCAAGTATCATAATTGTTCCGGGTGAGCATTTCAAGTCTCGTCGTCGTCGCTGCGTACGCCATTTTCTTCGGCTAGTAGTTCGACTTTTCGCGTTCAAGTTCGCGGTGGTTTTCTCACTCGGTATTTCGTGTTTGTGAATTCACTTCTCGTATATCAACGCGTTTTATCGTGTTCGATTTCAATCTGAGCCCATAACCTATAGGCGGATATAACGCAGTGAAACACGATATGTAACAGCGTTTATATTTATCCGTGAACTATATGGATTACTGACAGAGACTGACAGTTAAATATTAATTATAATATCAAGTAAACATATCACACATTCTAGATTGATAGAATTGAGTATCTTACAGAGGCAACATTTTCCGGCGGAAACATTTATTTCCTGTAAGAAGACAATTGGTTATTTATATATGCAAACTTTGAATTTTCCATCAGTCTTCTTTCGTTCAGAAAAAATTCAAAACGTCGACATTTGTCTAAACGTATAGGAGACAGGTCCCTCGATATACTTTCTGGGGACATTTTTTTCAAAAAAAAACAACGGACTCGTATTCAAATGGACGTATTATTCACGCGGACGTGAAAATAAATGGTCATCGTCGTGAAAATTTCAAAAGTTTTAACGAATTTTCCGACAAGACGCAATATTTTCCGACGGAAACATTCATTTCCTGTAAGTAGACAATTGATTATGTATATATGCAAACTTTGAATTTTCCGTCGGTCTTCTTTCGTTCGGAAAAAATTAAAAACGGCGACATTTGTCTACAGTTATAGGAGACAGGTCCCTCGATATACTTTCTGGCGAGAAATTTTTTAAAAAAAAAAAAATAACGGATTCGTATTCAAATGGACGTATTCTCCATGCGAACGTGAAAAAAATTGTCATCATCGTGAAAATTTCGAAAATTTTCACGAATTTTCCAACAACACGCAACATTTTCCGACGGAAACTATTATTTCCTGTAAGAAGGCAAATGATTTTTTATATATATGCAAACTTTGAATTTTTCATATTTCTTCTTTCGTTCGGAAAAAATTAAAAACGGAAAGATTTGCCTAAAGGTGTAGGAGAAATGTCCCTGGATATACTTCCTAACGGGAAATTTTTTGAGAGAAAAAAACGGATTCGTATTAGAATGGACGTATTTCTCATGCGGACGTGGAAAAAAATGGTCGTCATTGCGAAAATTTCGAAAGTTTTCACGAATTTTCCAACAAGGCGCAACATTTTCCGACGGAAACATTTATTTCCTGTCAGTAGACAATTGATTATGTATATATGCAAACATTGAATTTGCCATCAGTTTTCTTTCGTTCGGGAAAAATCAAAAACGGCGACAATTGTCTGGAGGTATAGGAGACAGGTCCCTCGATATACTTCCTGGAGGAAAATTTTTTGAGAAAGAAACAACGGATTCGTATTCAAATAGACGTATTATTCATGCGTACGTGAGAAAAAATGGTCATCATCTGGAAATTTCAAAATTTTTCACAAATTTTCCAACAAGACGCAACATTTTCCGACGGAAACATTCATTTCCTGTAAGTTGACAATTGATTATGTATATATGCAAACTTTCAATTCCCCATCAGTCTTCTTTCGTTCGGAAAAAATTTAAAATGGCGACGTTTGTCTAAAGATATAGGAGGCAGGTCCCTCGATATACTTCCTGGCGGGAATTTTTTTGAGAAATAAACAACGGATTCATTTCATTCACTTAATGTTAAATGATTTAGAAAATGAAAAGAGTAAAAAATGAATTAAAATACACCATTAGATTATATTTATGACAGAATTGATCAACATGAAGAAAATATTAAAGAATATAAATGAGAAACTGAAAAATTACAGAATTTCACTAAAGCAAATGAAATTAGAATGACTGAGTTAGAAATAATAGAAGATATTTTACAAAACGGAGAATATATAATGAAAATCAAAATCACAAACGAATGAGTGATATAGTAATGAAAAAAATATGGAAAAGTTATAAGAAAATTTAAAAAATAAAATAGAAACTATTGCATTTAATGATATTGATGAAGAATTACAATATATAAATGTAATAATAAATAGAATGTCAGAATATATTCATTCATTAGAACAAGAAATAAGTAGAAAAAATCGAAGAATAAAGAAACATTTAGAAATAATGAAAATGAAAATGAAAAAAATAATAAACGTGGTTTTGGTAGAGTTTTTGCTTATAAATGTAATAACTTATGTTAACAAAAACAAAATAAAAGAATTAGGAAAGAAAGGTTAAATTATGAATAAATAAAAATTACTCAAATATATGAAAGATATAATTAAATAAACCAAAAAAATCAATTATACAAACTTTGATTTCGACAAAAATATTTCAAATTTATTAATTGAAAAAATAGAAAGAGGTGAATTTGACTAATGATAATATTACCTACTTTGTTTGAAAATAAAGATTAAATTGAAATATTATCACCATTTCCCAAAGCAATTCATACAAGTTATGATATAAGAGCAATTATTTTAAGACAATACCCGAATGTTTAATCAGAACACGTGATTGTCTGTGATCCAGAAACTAATGTTGCATTAATAGTTGGTGATAATGATGTTTATCAAGGTTGAATTAAAGTAATCATTAAAAAATTAGAAAATTAAAGGAGATTAAAATGCCAAATGAAAATATACAATCAAATTATACTTTAACTAAATTAATTAGAACTGGTATGAGTCCAATTTGTGCAATGATTGGTACAAGTGCTTATAATGGTCAAGTAATAGGTAATCCAGTATGAGGTTCAATTAATACTTTATTATTTCTTAAAAAATTAGGTTTAAATATATATAATTTAAATCAAATTCCGAATGTAGAAACTAAATTAATTATTAGTGGTAAAAAGATATTACTAGGATTAGAAACAATTGGATTAGCAAATTATGCAAAATTTATCTATACAGATATCACTCCTAATCCAACAGAAAGCCCAATAACAACTACCACATTTATTCCTATAACTACAACAGCAGAAATTACAACTACTACTACACAAGGACCATCATGATTACAATTATTGAATAAACAAGAAAATAATTTATTCATGGATTGAGATACATTTTTATTCTTAAATTATAGAAAAAGCCTTTTTCATCAACACAATAGAACGAGCGTTTTGCACGATCGCTTGCACTTAGCTACGAAGTTGGCGCATTTCATCATCGCCAACGTAGAAGCGTTAGCGATCGTAATATTTAAGACGTAAAAATGATCGTAAAAGAAACGTAGCGAATGCCACTTGGATAGGCGTGCAGAGGTAGTCGATTAAAAGATGAAACGGAAGTTTCATCTTTTTTTTAGTTCAAGTGCCTATGGTATTTCAATGGTGGTTGTTCGATTTCAAGTCGTGTTGCTATGGGTATAAATAATGATTTTAATAATGCGTCTGCAGTACCTACCATAATTGCTGGTGCGAGTAAAATTATACATAATTTATTACTTATGGAAACTACACATTATAATCAAGAAATGCAAGAAACACCATTTAATAATGAAACTGCAAGATTAATTAATGATAATGTTAGTAATTATGGTAGTGAGATAATATGAGTGAAATGCCATTAAATTATGATAATGATTCATTTAATTGAGATTAAAGTCATATGAGTTTATAAAATGAAATAATTGAAATGAAAATATTCGAATGAAAGAAATTATACATGAATCAATTATTATTGGAACAAGTGTTGGAACATTAAATTGTAGAGAATTAATTGTTTGAATAAAAAGATTGATTACAACTCCAAAACATGTTAAAGCAAATAACAAAATTATTAAACATCAAAAAAATTGGCTGTTGGAGTTAGTGGAAAGTGGAAAACTAACAAACGAAAAATACTATATTAATCCGAAAGTACAAATCGAGGTATGTACGCGCTAGCGTTGTTCCTCTAAAACTAAACTCGACTCCCGCTGAGTACATATACCCTGGAGTGGGGATCGCTCCACGAGCAGTCGGTACAGACAAATTTCCAACACGCCCCCTCGATCCATACTCCTCGTAGAAGTTAAGGCTGCACCCGGATGGTCTTCATTCCAGATGAGTTGCGACACGATTGCAACGTTGGATTCGCCAATTTCTTGGTCAGCATATCAGCGATATTGTCCTGAGAAGCAACGTAACTCAGTTTGATTTTCTTGCTTGCTAGAGCTTCCCGGACGAAGTGGTGACGGACATCGATATGTTTAGTTCTTGAGTGAAAAACAGGATTTTGCGCCAACTGGATCGCGCCATGGTTATCACTGCAGAGAGTGATGTCGCCCAGTTCAGGAAATCCCAGCTCGTTCAGGAATGCACCCCAATAGAGGCACTCTTTGGCACCCTCCGACAAAGCCATATACTCGGCTTCTGTTGACGAAAGTGCTACTGTCTTTTGCTTCCTTGACTCCCAACTGATCGGGCATCCGCTTAACATGGTTACTATGCCCGAATACGATCGGCGGTCATTTGGACAATTCCCCCAGTCAGAATCCACGTAGGTCTTCAACGCCATTTTGTTAAAAGAGTACATCAAGCCTAGGTCGGCAGTCCCTTTTAAGTATCTTAAAACCCTTTTAGCGGCTGTCCAATGCGTTTTGCTGTAGCGATTATTGAATTGACCCAAAACGCTGGCTGCATGGCTAATATCCGGCCGCGTAGTCTGTCCAAGGTAATTAATGCATCCGACAAGCTCACGATACGGGACGTCTTCGTCGAGTTCCTCCTTTTCCGGGTCGTTAGATAGCTTCGAGTGACAGTCTAATGGCGTGCTGACGGGTTTCGCATCTGTCATTCTGAATCTTGTCAAGAGTTCGGTGATGTAATTTTTCTGATTTAGAGTTATTCCATTGGGTCGGATGTCTATATTTATGCCAAGACAATAAACAGCCTCTCCGAGATCCTTTATTTCGAATCGTTCGCAAAGTGCTTTCCTCAGATCGTTTAGGACGTCAGTATTCTTGGAGGCGACAAGTATGTCGTCCACGTAGACTCCGATTAGTAGCATGTCCTCACCTTTCCCTTTATAGAAGAGACAAGGGTCTCCTTTAGAAGATATGGCACCAAACTCCTTTAGCGTCTTGTTTAATTTTTCGTTCCATTGGCGTCCTGCTTGTTTTAATCCATAGAGGGATTTCTGCAGCTGACAGACCTTATCTCCTTCGCAGAGTTGCTTAAGCATCCTCTCGGCTCTCTTCGTGATGTTCGTATCGTTATCGGTTTCAACTAGCCGTCGGAGACTTTCCTTGAGAATCTTTGGAGGTTCCATAAGAATTTTTTCTTTCAAGTCTCCATGAAGATAAGCCGTGGTCACGTCAAATTGTCGAATTTTCATGTCGAAACGCGCGGCCAAAGCTGCGATCAGTCGGATGGAACTTATGCGAGCGACCGGAGCGAAAGTCTCGTGAAAATGAATTCCCGGGACTTGAGAGAAACCTTGCGCTACAAGTCGAGCTTTTCTTTTCATCAGTGCTCCGTCTGGGCTATATTTATTCCGAAGAACCATTCTGCTGCCGATTATTCTTGTATCCTTAGGACGATCGATTAACTGCCAAGTGTCGTTTTTCAATATCGATCTGATTTCCTCGGACATTGCCTCTCGCCATTCTTCTACGTCAGGCCCCGCCAAGGCCAGTTTC
This sequence comes from Novius pumilus, assembly GCA_020654155.1. NCBI lineage: Eukaryota > Metazoa > Arthropoda > Insecta > Coleoptera > Coccinellidae > Novius > Novius pumilus. The sequence continues at coordinate 99,125 of JAIFOV010000532.1, read as the reverse complement.
ATTGGAACTTCTGCAGAATGAGCTTTATCTGAGAATTGCGTCTCGTTGGCTATTTGGGCTGTGTCGACATTTTGGACATTGTACACCTTGCGAGGGCGTCCGCGAGATCCAGTCCTGTCTATTCTTGGTCTCCCGGGTCCTCTTCTTGGTTCCTGGATTGGTTGATCGACCTCGCCCCTGATTTCATCTTCAGTATTCGATTTGTTCGAAGGTAGGACAAATTCGACTAGTGGACGATTGCTTTTCGTTTCGCTAACGTCGTCCAAGATTTGTAAATTTGGTGCGAATTCTTCATACCTACCGATTTGTGGATCCCGTTCGGTTGGCCGGGAGTTGGAAAATTTAACGTCTCTGGACACGATTAATTTTCGTTCGGCTGGCAACCAAATTCTGTACCCTTTTGAATCGCTAGAATAGCCCACAAATATTCCCTCCAAACAATGAGATTGAAATTTGTTATTTCCTGGTTTGAGGTTGAGACAATAAACCTTCGATCCGAAATCCCGAAAATGGCTTACGTTAGGTACTTTACCGGTCCAAATCTCGTAAGGGCTTTTCCCGTTGAGTGCTTTGGTTGGGCACCTATTTCGAATGTAATTAGCGGTGTTAACCGCTTCAGCCCAAAATATTGATGGAAGGTTCGCGTCGATCATTAAGCATCTGGCGGTTTCTAATAATGAGCGATTTTTCCTTTCCGCTATGCCGTTTTGTTCCGGATTATAAGGAACGGTTAAACGTCGCACGATGCCACGCGATTTCAGAAACTCGTCGAATTTTGCGTTTACGAATTCCTTGCTGTTGTCCGATTGGAGGCATTTTATTTTGACCGATTTTTGGTTCTCCACCAGAGTAATAAAATCTTTAGTCATTTGAAATACTTCGTCCTTGGCTTTCAAAAATCGAACTTCGCACCATCTCGAATGGTCGTCGATGAATTCGACAAAATATTTCGCGCCGCTGAACGATTCTACGCGCATGGGTCCGCAAACGTCGGAATGAATGATGTCCAAAATTGAAGAAACGCGCGTTGACTTTTCGGGAAAGAAGTGCGGTGCATTTTTCCTTTGATACAAACATCGCATTCAGATACGTCTCCGCGATTTCGACGTGCGATACCGCGTATTGTACCGTTTCGTTCCGCTTTTCGCAAGTCTGCGTTATTCAAGTGCCCAAGTCGCCGGTGCCACGAAATTGTTCTTGCAGCTGAATTAAATTCGGAAGCGGCGTTTGCATGTTCTTTGGAGATACGAACGTAATAAAGTCCGTTGATTTTATCCGCGATTAGAATTTTTTCGCCGGTAGAATTTCGAACTGAAGCTCCGTGGTTATCGAAAAATACCTGGTAACCGTTTTCCGTGATTTTGGTAACCGACATCAAATTTTTGCGTAAATCAGGAACAAATAAAGTATTTTTCAACGATACCTGTTTTGATGACCCCTGTACATCCGTATGAAAAACGACGGTACCTTTAGCGATGGTGGCGACGGTCGTTTCATTTGCAAGGGCTATTGTTCCTTTTGCTGATAAGTCGACAGAAGTAAACAAATTTCGAGCGTTGCACAGATGTGATGACGCGCCGCTATCCAAAATCCAGACGTGATCATTGTTTGGGTTTGCTACCAGTGCTTCGTCGACATGGAGTGAGGTTTGGCCTTCAGAGTCAGGTTTCCTGTTGTCCGGCGGACGATTTCGACATTGTTCGGTCTTATGACCAAATCTTTTGCACTTGTTACATCTCAGCCGTCCTTTTCTAGGTGTTGATTTCTGGACGTTATAAGTAGGACCATTGTGTTTTGATCGAAATGAATTCTTGGATGCGAACATAGCTGCCGATGCGGATGTATTACGATTTGCGTCATATTCTTCGGTAATTTTTACTCTCAAAATTTCAGGGTCGGGGAGTTCATCACGGGACTCGATCGCAACTCGAAAATTTTCGTAGCTCGGTGGCAAGCTGTATAGGAGTAATATAACCAAAATATCCGAATTAATTTCTACGTCTAGATCACGAAGTTTATCGACAGCGTCGAAGAATTCTGCTACGTGTTCGCGGACGTCGCCTTCGTCCAACATTTTGTGTTGTGTCAATCGCTTTAGTAACGAAGCTTTTTGCGCTGGTCCTTTGGATTGATAAATTGATTCGAGTTTAAGCCAAACATCGCGTGAAGTAACGCAACCTTTGATTTGTTTTATTTCGGATGAACTAATAGATAGTATTATATCTGACTTAGCTTTGCTGTCTGTCTTCGTCCATGAGTCGATGTCCGCTTGGTTCGATGCGTCATGGTTTCGGATGGGTTTCTTCTTCGATCCTGATACGTATTCCCAGGCGTCATTTTTCACCAAAAGAGCTTCCATATGGATCTTCCATGTATCATAGTTGTCGCGGCTTAGCGCCTTGAAACGAACTGTGTTCGCGGAACTCATGATAACGTAATTCAAGTTCGAACGGAAGAAAAATCACTGATCACTCACAAACGATAGTCCTTTTTTTTTTGTTAAATTGTCCACGCTTCACTGTGTATGTCCTGGGCCCATAACCTGTTGGAGTTAGTGGAAAGTGGAAAACTAACAAACGAAAAATACTATATTAATCCGAAAGTACAAATCAAGGTATGTACGCGCTAGCGTTGTTCCTCTAAAACTAAACTGGACTCCCGCTGAGTACATATACCCTGGAGTGGGGATCGCTTCACGAGCAGTCGGTACAGACAAATTTCCAACATTGGCAAAACTTGATGATAAAATTGATGAGAAAATTGAATAATAAAGTGGTGATGTAAATGTTAGAAAATAATATTCAACAAACTGAACCTTTGAAGAAAAAGAAATGATTAATATATTTGAAAAATTTCAAGTTAAAGCTGAATTTTATGATTATTTAAAATTCAAAACTAATAATTTGGAAAATTCAAAAATTGAAGAAACTTTTAAAAAAATGGTTGAAGAGCAACCAGTATTTAAACAGACAATTATTACAGGTGGCAATAAACGAATAATTATTAATAATAAAACAAATGATGAAGAAAATTTTTTAAATAATTAGAGGAAGAAATATTATATATAAACGAAAGGAACAAACAAAATGTCAGTACCATTCAATCAAAATTTAAAGACAATACAGAGAGATTAGTAGAAGCACCAGAATTTATAGACTTTTCCAAATTTTCAAATAGTCCATTGGCAAACTTTCTCCCCACTGAAATTGTTGACTCAGTAAATATTGAGTTAATTGGTTGATGGTGGCCTCCCCCAATATGTTCACAACGTGAACAGAGGTCAAATTCAAAGTGGAAAGTTCGTCGTCCAGTTCGATCAGACCACCGGAAAAGCCGAATTCAGCTGTAGACAAAAAGCCGATCCCCAGGAAAGAAGCGAACGCAACGTTTTCCATTATTCGACCAGAGCCTTCATTTTTGGCAGTTCACTACAACGAACAAAAATATTTCGAGCTCAATGACATTCAATTCAAACAAGCTAGCGTCATTGGTCCTCAAGAATATGCGATATCTCCGTTGGTTATACGAGATATAGATTCGGCACCAAACTGTATCATCGATCATTTGTTCAACAGAACAGATGTACCGAACTGCCAACTCTTACGACTCACAATACACTCCATGCGATGGATTAAACTGCAGAAAAAGAATACGTGGCTTTTTATTGTCAACAATCCAATCAGAGCGGCGATTATTTGCAACGGCCAGAGGGAGGAAGTGACGTTAAATGGTTCCGGAATAATACACATTTCACCTTTCTGTTCGATACAAACTAGAGGAACTACTCTGCTCTCCCGCACGGATGATGAAATCACAGTCTCCAGCACTTATTTCAAACAAAGTCATCCTAATCTACTTTCGAATAACATAATGAAGGCGCCTGAAGTACAATCAGCGGAATTTGCACCCGAACCTGGGTCAACTGAAGATAAATTGTTCCGTCACCTAGTCGAGGACGCCAGGGAAATAGACGATCAAGTTTCAACTACGTTATGGTTAGATATTAATATTCCGACCGTCTCGATCATTGGTGCTGTGGTTGCTTCGTTAGTTTTCGTCGCGATTGTGTTGCACCTACGCTGCAAAATTCGGAATTCCAATACGCTACATCGCAATCATCGAGAAGAAAAATTAGCAACCTCTGATGAATTCGTCTTGGAGCCTATCGCTTCACCAACCCTTCGTCGTGGGAAATGAACTCATCAAGGGCCTCCCCCCAATATGTTCACAACGTGAACAGAGGTCAAATTCAAAGTGGAAAGTTCGTCGTCCAGTTCGATCAGACCACCGGAAAAGCCGAATTCTTTGCACCGAAAGTCAGCATTTTCCGGTCGTACATTGGCCGGTCACGCCACATGACGACATCCTGCCGCGGACCCCACTTTGTAGAATAGTTTGCGTTAATATGTAGTATATAAGTAATAGTTAGTAAAAATAAATCAGTCACTCAACTCCACAAGTTCGATCCATTTTACCGTTGCCACTACGTACCACTCGTACTCAAACACAAGTTTTGATTCGGCAACAAATTGAACACAAGTTTCAAGTTATCAACGAATTGGGCACAAGTTCCAATTCAGCTGTAGACAAAAAAGTGAAGTTGCAACAAACTACACTTTCTTTGCACATTGGTTAAAAACCAAGAGAACCGGAAGTAAAAATTATTGCTTGAGATGATAAAAGCAAAAGATATGAATTACCATATGTTGATACAGATAACATTAGTAAAAAAATCATAAAAAATATCTTGCACGAGAAATTATTGCAGATGTAGATTCAAATGCAAATAATGGACAAAATTTATTAAATACTATGCATTATGAAGTTGCAGATGATTTAGCGGATAAATTAGCAATTGATGATACACAAGCAATTGCAAAATCTGCTACTGAAATACATACTGATGATACAACACCAATAGGATATTTAAAATCAATGTTATTGGCTTGAAATACTTTGTTTTGATTCAGAAACATTGCAAATAGTAATTTTCTTATTACTAATGGTCTCTATGATAGATTAGTTTATTCAGCAGATCATAGAGGCTTAATTACCGATAATCAGTTAGCTCAACCATTACGTTTGAATGGAAATCATTTATATGTAAAAGGTGTACTATGTGAAATCGTTCTTGATGACTATATGATTTTTACTAATGATAAAAATGAACAACAATTAATGACATTTGTTTTAGCAACACCAAGAGCAATGAAAAGACATGTTAGAAAGAACAATTATTTATGTAGATTTTATTAAAGACGCTAAAGCAGGAAGAGTATATAAAGTTGCTGGTGAAGTTGTTGGAGAATTATTACCTTATATTTCCAATAATGAAACAACATCGAGATGAATGTTATGTGGATATGTATACAAAAATAGTTAATTCTAAATGCTATCAAATAAATACAGCAATACAGTTATTGAAAAATAAAAGAAAAAGCAAAAATAACTAAAATATAACTTATTAAAATAAACTTTAATGGGAATTTTTGAATTATAAAAATAAGTATTATTGTTGATTAATATTTTTCAAATTTTAAGAGTAACATACAATTGCTTATTGAAGTCTGAATTATTCTCGTCTAATTTTATAATCTATAGATATTAATGAATGTTATAGACCAGCGATCCGCAACCTTTTCGATATTGCGACCCCAGAATTAAAAAAGGAGTAATCAGCGACCCCACAAAAAAAAGTTAGCAAGTGCAAAGGTTGGTTCAGGTAACGAAGTTAATTGTTTTTATTTCGTAAATTATTTATATTGAAATGTTCATTTATTTTTTAAAGTAATATTAGAGCAAACTAGAAAATATGCATTTAACATAATAGTAATATTCAGGAGATGACGGGCGGGATTGGACAGGTTGTACAGTCGTAGTTATTTTCGATTCTGTCCGTTTTAAGGAGATTGTGTAATTGTGTATGTATTATTTCTTTTTCCAAAATTGCCGTCAACAATAAAAAAACATTTGGACGTTTTATACGACGTTTCGATCGGTATACGACCATAAACTTGTATTTTTTAATTAAAAAAAATTTCAATTCAACTTTTGAGTGTGGTTTGACAATTCGATGATGTTAATAATGTTGCTTAGATACAGATCATAGTTTACTGTTTAAGAATAACTTCAAAATATTCCATTATAAATTATACTTGAATTTTCAATAACTGTTCTAAAATTGGCAGAGTTTTTTTCTTTTTCGATATGTATCATCTCTTTGATTAATCGTTTCTGATAGTTTGATTTTTTATCAAGGATTGTCACATTATTGCGATAAAAATTGTGGTTTAAGTCATGTGAATGTTTCTTAAGAGCTGTACATTCATTATTTAATCGGAAAGAGTATTCATGGTTGTAAATTCTTTTATGCAAATATTGTTTTGTTTGTCCAATATTTATACAAGAAATTTTGTATACATCCGTTTGTTTATTTTCATCTGTAGGGTCTTTTAAATTAGTGAAAAATTTATATATAGTGTTGTATGGTTTATTTGTTAGAATAAGATTATATTTACGTAAAATGTTACCTATTTTTTTGGATAATGCCGGAATGTACGGTACACTAATATACTTCATAGTAGAAGAATCTAATTCATTATTATTATTATTATTATATATTTTGTTTTTTCTTTCTTCTATAACGCTATTTATTAAACAGTAAACTGTGATCTGTATCTAAGCAACAATATTAACATCATCAAATTGTCAAAGCACACTCAAAAGTCGTATTGAGAAATTTTTTACTTAAAACATTACAAGTTTATGATCGTATAACGATCGAAACGTCGTATAAAACGTCCAAATCTTCTTTTATTGTTGACTGCAATTTTGGAAAAAGAAATAATACTAGTTCATAATCAGTCGAAATGCCGATAGCTGTAATTGTGTAAGTAAAGATAGATTATATTTTATGCATAAACCTTAATAAAATTCGATAAGTACAAGACCTTCTTGACTTTCTTGGCGACCCCATAAATATCTTTCGCGACCTCATATGGGGTCGCGACCCCAAGGTTGCGGACCGCGGTTATAGACAACATCGGTATGCTCTCAAATTATATTATTCAAGTACAATTTCATAAAAATCCGAATTATTTCCTGTCTGAAATTATAATAAGACTGCGTATGAAATAATTTATTTCGGATATCTGACAATCTCTCACCGAATATTATGATACATTTTCATTAAGTTAAGTCTAAATTTTAATTTTCAAGGAGTATTTTTATAAAGATTATATTTTCAGTTATAATTCATAATTGTCGTTAAACATGTTAATCACCATTTATGATAGAATTTAATATATGAGATTTTAAAGTTGTGAGGTTTCAGTATGGAAGTGTCAGCAGAGAATTATAAAAACATTAATTCTCATAATCGTTGAGGAATTATTGTTACTTCGGGGTTAATGGCAATAACTTTGATTATGAGTTGAGTATTATGACTTATAGTTTATCGTACTAATGTTAATGAGATTTTAACAATTTCAACTGAAGTAATTAAAAGTGAAGGCAATACATTTACTCGTACTTTTCAGATTTTAACAATTTCTACTTCAATTTTCTGGTTACTACTCTAGTGTTTATTACATTTCCATTTATTTTCTTAAATAAATACGGAGTAATAACTTTAGTATGAGCATTGAAAGTAGTAGTAATTTCGCTTGTCTTATTTATTGGTTTAGGATTATTAATAAGTTATGGTCATAAAAAAATTTATAGTTATGTTATGGACAAAAAAATTATTAATGTTTTATTTTTTATTTTACCTTGAGGCTTTGCATTAATTTGTAGTTACTTTTTAGTACTTTTTTCTTTATGATTAATAATGGCTACTCTAAGAAATAACTGAAAAAAAGCATTGTCATTGACAAATAATAATGCTTTATCAGCAACAGAAATACCCGCAAGTGTTGAATGAAATTCTCTTTTTGGTGAACAAACTATTGTACCATCATTTACAGATCGATATTTTAATGAACACGATAAATTAACACAAGCTATAAATATAGTTATTAATAATACTGGTGGAGGTGCACTTCCAGAATCAAAATTACTTGATAATCAAGTAACTAGTAATCCAAATCCTGTTCAAACTATTAACAGTAGTAATATTGTTAATAATACAGTAACTTGAACACAATACCAAATTGAAGAAGTATGAAATGAAGGAGAAATTATTGATGATTATAATCCACAGTTATATCGAAAAGACTATGCAGGTGCGCTAATGTTCAGAAATAACTTTATTAGTAATGTTAAACTTAATGATGATCCTAAAAGTTATAATTGAACTATTATACATCAACGACCTTTATTTCATGGTGGCGCTTCTGACATTAGTAATTTACAGCCAATGCATAATATTGATGCTATTACTAAAGGCAATAATTATCCGCGTTGAAAAACAGCTATTACTTTTAATGGAAAACAAAATTTTTTAGAACAAAAATCATGAAAAAATAAAAAATATTAATTTAACTGAAGATAATATTAAGCATATTATAAATATAATTGGTATTTTGCTTAGTTGTTAATAATTTGAATTTAATTACACTATTATCTTCCAAAATTTATTTGTGTATGGGAAAATGTATATAATGATTAAAGGATAGGAGTAATTACTCATACAAGTTATTGTCCATGGGAAAAATATTGATATTACTTTTGAAATTAAAAATGCTGTTGATATAAAATTTTAATTATTTACAAGAAAAGTATTCTAAATATGTCTAAAAAATATGATTGCTAAAGTTGTTATCGAAAGAAATAGTAATCATACATATAATATTTCCGTTCATATTCACTTATTAAATTATAATTTTTTACAGTGTTTAGTAGAAAATTACGATCTTTATGTTGGCATTAATAAAACATTGGTTTCGTTGGAAAAACAATCAAGTCGTTTAAAAACGGTTGCTGATAAAACTGGTACTGAAACTGTTGATCAATTTATAACTAAAGAAATTCTTAATGATAATAGTGAAGTTATTATTGACGTAACAGAAAATGAAGATTAAAGAAAACGTTTATGGAAGTATATAATTGTTAGCATTAGTTTTTTTATTTGAATATGCTGATTCACATTTTTCATTTTCTGCATCTTGTGTTTTTTTTGTAAATTTTTTTCTGGTGTTATTTTTGAATTTTGCTTATAAATACTTGTATTCATTTTGTTTATTGGCTGCTTAAAGAATGCGCATAAAGTATATCTTTTGGGAGAAAAATATCTTCAATTGTTATAACAATTATAGCACATTAATTTAAAAAAATAGATCATTTTGCGATACTTTTTTATTAATAAAAACTAAAAATTCTTAACTATTTAGGTTTTTAGAATTATTTAATTTTATGATATGAACAAATAACAATATTTTGCTTATTTATATGAGCAATTAAAATAAAATAAAATGGATATTTTAGTGCTATTAATATTACTAATGATTTTTGGCACGATCGGATTCATCAAATGGAATTATCTGAGATTTTACATGTTTTAAAAGATGAACCACATTTTAATCTCAATCATAATGAACAAATAATTGATTCTTTAGTTAATAATCAAATTTGTAATTCAAAAAGAATAACAAGATAACTAATTATGCAAGGTTCAGTTGTCGTTAATGGTGAAAAAATTACTAATATAAATTTTCTTATTAGTAAAAAAACGCAATTAATAATCAAGTAACAGTTATTAAGAAAGGTAAGCGTCATTATTTTATAGTTGTTCATAAATAAGGAAGGGTATTTAAATATGATATTTATTAATGTTTCTCCATTATTATGTGAGATATTTATTATTTCTGCTATTGTTACTGGTTTTTATATTGGCGAAAGAGTAGTAACATTTATTAGTGCTGGTAATTCACTTAGTATTGGTTTAATTTTGCCATACTAATGTTAATAAATACTTTTGAAAATATGGTATCACCATGACCTTAGCGGTAGTTTTGCTTCATTCAACAATTCATTAACTGATAATATTGGTTTTTTGATATATGATGGCTATGGTTTGAATATTTGGCATTAATATTTGATTTTGAATAATCTATATCATTTTATATTCTGTATTCTTCAATAAAAATAAAATTGAACACAAAGCAATAAATCCTACAGCGGGAATTTCAATTGATTTTATTAGAATGAGTATTTTAGGTAGTATCGTAATTATTATGATGGCTACTAGTGTTTTCGGTAATGAATTATTAAGTTATGGTGTTATTAAAAATGAAATACCGACAATTTCTGTTACTCATAAAATATTTAGTAGTATTGATAATAATCTCCTTTTTTTAATGTTAATATAATAGATATCAACAGAGTTATTGATTTATATCAAAATAGTGAAACATTAAAACAGAATATAATTGAATTGAAAAAATAATACAACTTATGAGGACTGCTGTTACAGTACTGTTGAACAGTTAAAAATGATAGGTATATTAAGATTAGATGGAAACGATAAAAAAGAGATGGAATCAACAGGTGATATTAATGCTAATAAAAAAATAAATATAGATCTCTTGCAACAACACGAAATTGATAATTTTTCAGATGTTCATTATATGGTATCAGTTATTAATGCTTTTGTTAATATAAGTTAATTTAAATTCGGAAGTAGTACAAATATTCGATGATAATTCAGAAGATATGCTACAAAAAATAATAGATACTACACTTCCACAAAATATGGGTCCTTATAATCTTTTAAAGCCTAAAATTTTTGCTTTTACTAATTCAATTAAAAATGTAATAGTGAGAGAACATATTATTCAAAAATTAAAAAATATTTATAATCCGTTTTGATAAGAATAAAAAAGCTAAATTGTAAAGGTAAGTGCAAATAAATTATTTTTCTATCCAAATATTTGATTGGTGAAAGATAATTTAGTATTTTTCTTGGTCTTTGGTTTAAAGACAAAATAAATTAATGAACTTCATTTTACTAGTTTTGGTAATGTTTAGTTATCTGTGTATCTTACAATAATAATTATGTTTAATTAAATCTAGTGAATATAATTAAATGACTAGAAAGAGTGAGTTACAAATGGCTAAAAAAGATAACTTTGATAATAATGATCCAATATCAAGAGCAGTAGATTTATTTTTAGAAAATACCGAAGATTTAACAACAGTTTTTTAAGAAGTGGGTTTATATAAAGAATTAATAAAAACATTAGTAGAAGAAATGTTGAATTCTGAAATGCAAAATTTTTTAGGATATGAAAAAAATCAACATAATAAGACTGAAAATGCTCGTAATGGAATAAGTTCAAAGAAACTCAACAAGGTAAAATTGAGATTGATGTACCAAGAGATCGCAATAGTAATTTTAATCCGATAATAGTTGCTAAAAGACAAAGAAGATTCGATGGTTTTGATGAAAAAGTTTTTTCGTTGTATGCCAAAGGTATGACATTATCAGAGATATGAGAATGCAGTTACAAGATTTATATCATGGTGATGATATTAGTGAAAGTGTTATTAGTCAAATTACTGATGATGTTATTTGTGATGTTGAAGCATGGCAAAATGAAGTATTTATCCCATTTTTTATTTTGATTGTATAATAGTTAAAGTACGACAACATAAACGTATTATCAATAAATCAGTTTATATAGCTTGAGAAGTAGATCTAGAAGGTAAAAAAGATGTTTTAGGTTTATGAATTAGTGAAAATGAAGGTTCTAAATTTTGATTAGCAAATTTAACAGAAATGAAAAACCGAGGATTTAATGATATTCTTATTGCTTGTAGTGATAATTTAACAGGTATGTCAGAAGCAATACAATCAGTTTATCCTAGAACATCAATTATGCATAGTTCATCAAATTCGAAATAGCTTAAAATGTTTCATGCAAACATCGAAAAACTCTATTTGCAGATTTGAAACCAATTTATAGTGCATGTAGCGAAGAACAAGCCATGCAAGTTTTAGAGTGTTTTAGAGTAAACGTAATGAACAATATTCTCAAATTGCTAAATCTGGATATAGAAATTGAGATAATTTAATGGTTTTCATTAGATATCCACCAGAAATTAAAAGAGTTATTTTTACTACGAATGCTATTGAATCTGTTAATAGTCAATTAAGAAAAGTTATTAGAAATAAAAAAGTTTTTTCCTAACGATATGGCAGTTTTCAGAATATTTTACTTGGCAATTGAAAATATAACAAAAAAATAAAGATTACCTATTCAAAATTGAAATACAGCAATTGCTCATTTTATGATAAAAAAAGATAGAATTAATCTGAACTAGTACCTTGTAGAAAAAAGATACACAGATTACATAAAAGCCTCCTAGTTTCTGAAAGAATAAATTTTTTAGGAAATTTTCCTCCAATTAAACCATTTGTAATTTCATTACAACCTCTTTGTCAAGGCGAATATGAATTTGCAAAATAAATTTTCACATCTATTTTTTTTCAAGTTGTTGTAAATTTGAAAATTCTTTACCACGACCAAATGTTAGTTTTAACAAAATTTTTAGGAAGAATTGATAAATAACGACTTATCTTTTTAATAATAACTTTAGTAATTCTGTTTTTAACCAACATGGCTAAAGTAAATCGTGATACTCTTTCAACTAAAGCTATTAAACATGATTTACTTTAGCCTCTTGACGACACTTTGGTATCTCCTTCTCAATGACCGAGATTTATACGATCATAATTATCATTAATATCTCGTTCTCCAGTTGATTCACCATTAAATTTGCCATGATTCTCTTGAGATTTTCGTTTTTTATCTCTTCTTCCCAAATTTTTAATAGTAACTTTATCAAGAAATCCCAAATAAATTCAATTATAAATTGTTTTAGGACTAATAACTCATTGTTTATGAAAATTTTCAATTCTGCCATAAATTTGTTTAGGTGATTATCCTAAAAATAATTTTTGTTGCACATAATTTACTAAATTTTTATTTTTAAACTTGTGACAAGAAATATGTGATTGTTTTCTATTTACAGCTTTATTTTGTGCAATTAATGAAAAATAATGATTATTATCTTGATTTCTATTAATTTCTCGAATTGGATTGGTTCCACTTTATTGGACACTAATTACGTACGTAGACAAGTGAACAAATCAATGAAAAGAAAAGAACTATATTTATGGCCAATATTAACTCATATTCAGATGAATTTAAAAAACAAATAGTAGCTTCTTTATATCAAAGCGGTAAAAGTCAGTGTCTTGCATTGTTAAAGAGTACAATGTACCAAGAGCAGCTACTTATAAATAAATTAAGCAATTTACTAATTCAGATAGTTTCAAAACCAAAGATAATCGCTCTGTTGAAGAAAATGAATTAATTAAATTAAAAAAAGAATTAAAACAATTACGAATGGAAAATGATACTTTAAAGCAAGCAGCACTAATAATAATAGGCAGAAAATAGAAATTATTGCTTACAATAAATATAAATATAAAATTCTTACAAAGTGTCGTTTTTATAAACTTTCTAATGAACATTTTATTTTAATTTGAAGAAAAAAGAAAATAAAATCAAAAATAATATCTATGATGAAGCTGGTATTAGTTCTTTAAAAAAGAAACAAAGAAGTTTATGGAAAAAGGAGATAAGAAGTCATTTTAGAAAACAAAAAAATTCATTTATCAAGACGAAAAATCAAAGAACTTATGAATGAACATACTTTAATATCAAAGTATACTTAATTATCATTCAAAAATCATCATAATAAAGTCAATGATAGTAAAATTACTTATCTTGTCAATAGAGACTTTAATAATAGGGTTAAAAATGAAGTTATTGTTAGTGATTAAACTTATGTTCAAATTATTGGTAAATAAAACTATATTTCCTCATTACTAGATCTCTTTTTTTTTTTTTTTGAACGAATAACAGCCCCACTTCAACCACTTGGGGTAATTAGCAGGGGTACATACACAGTTTAGTCAGATCAATCTATACATATTTATGTCCTTAAGATATTTTATAATATTATCTGGGTTGGTTGAGAGGGCTACTTTCAGGTCTTGGTTGATGTTGTTCTCTTTCCGTTGTAGGTCGAATAGGGGGATTCAATGATGATGTGTTGAACTGTTAATTCGATATTGCAGGCTGTGCAGATGGGAGCAGGTTTTCGTTCAAGGAGATGTTTGTGCATGAGCGATGTGTGTCGAATACGTACTCGATTAATTACTACTTGATTCTTCCTTCCAGGTGGTGATGGAAGATTTGAGTAAACAAAAGGTTTGATTTTTTCAAGTTTTGTATCATAGCATGGCTTGCCGACAGTTTTTTATCTGGGGTCTTATGAGAATTTTGTGGTCACATGCAGGTAAACGGAACTCGTGTATTGGTGATTTGCTTGTTGCTGTAGTTGATGCGAGAGCGTCGACTTTTTCGTTGCCATTTATTCGTGTGTGCGAAGGTACCCAGAGAAATTTTATGATTTTTCTGCTTTCTTCTAGTATCATCTTGATCGCATTCAGTATGGGGTGTGTAGGGTAAGTGCGTTTCAAGCCTTTAAGAACACTGAGGGAGTCTGTTATTATAAGAAACTTTTTGGGAAGTTGTTGTCCACACCACTTCATGCTTTCTGAGACTGCCGTTGATTCGCCTGTATAGATACTGCAAGTTGAAGGTATTTTTATAGCACATTTATGTGTTTCACGTATAAAAGCAGCAGCATGTCCATGTTTGTTTTTTGCCGCATCTGTATATATTAGTTCAAAATCACAGTATTTCGATATGATGTCGAGAAATTTTGTTCGTATGGATTGACAATTTATGTCGGTTTTTTTGATCGAAGTTAAAGTTGGGTTTATTTCTAATGGTCTAGCATTCTACAGTGGAGTTGTGGAACCCCCGATCATGGTTGTAATAAAATTTTCTAAATCGTATCTTTGGCAAAATGGCATTCTACGGTTTTCTGTTCTATCGTCTGTTTGACTGGTTTGGTTGAAAATGGTTTTAAAAATAGGATGGATTTACTGATACTTTGGCAGTATATTGCCAAGAAAGGTATGTACGACGAAGGTTTAACGGAAGCTCATTCGCAATGAATTTTATGCTGAGGACAGGGCAAGTTCTGAATGCTCCGAGGATAGTACGCAGTGCAGTATGATGAAGAGAGTCTCATTGCTTGAGAGTTGTTTTATTTGCAGTTTCATAACAGATAGAGCGATAATCTAATTCTTTTTATCAACATATTGCTCAATAGTGCCAGAACTGCTATCGGCTTTTTTAATATTAATTGAAATCGTAGTTTTTTTTTTGATGATTAAGACCAAATATAGGTGAAATAGAACTAATTAATTGATAAGGTTCTTTTTTAGCATTATCAACATTAGTAGTAACATTTTCAATTTCAACTTCTGTATTTTCTATTGTCATAATAGACTCCTTAATAATAACTCCTTAATGATAATCAAAAATTAAATTATAACATTTTAATGATTAATTATTTCTAATATAAGGTGAATAAAGTGAATAATTCTCATTATCTTCAATAAAATAAGGAAAATACTAGTGAATATCAATTAATTTCATAGAAAGTACTAAGAACCTGTTTGAAATCTTTTATAAAATAAAGTAAAATGATTATATATTTTAGAAGTAAGAGGTATATATGATTAAAAATTATCCAAGTAATGTTAGTAAAGACCAACTCCAGAACATAAGATCCATTCAAAATAGCAGAAAGAAAACAAAACCAAGAAGTTTAGATTTATATGAAATATTTTGTGCAGTTTTATATGTATTAAAAATTGGTTATCAATGAAGAATGTTACCAAACGATTTTCCAAAATGACAAATTGTATATTTTTATTTTTGTTTGGACTAAAAATAATGGCAAAGAACCTAGTGTATTACCATTAATTTAAAAAAAAATCAGTTATAAAAGTTCGAGTCAATAACAAACTAGTTTTTGTATAATTGATTCACGAAGTGTAAAAAATACAGATACTGCTAGAAATGAAGGTTATGATGCTAGTAAAAAGATTTCAGGGATAAAGCGTGAAATTGTTGAATATTCTCAAAGGTTACCAGATGCAATTTATACATAACCACAGCAGGAAAAACAGATCATAATAGCACTATAATAATGATTGAAAAAGAAAAAGTAAATCTTTCTACAATGCAAAAAATATTAGTAGATGCTGTTTATACCGGTAAAAAATTTGCTTTTAAAATCAAAACAATAATAAAGGCAAATTTTGAAATTATCAAACGTAATGAATTACATTCTTTTGTAGTTTTACCAAAAAGATGAGTTGTAAAAGGAAGTTTTGCATGATTAGGAAAATGCAGAAGATTATAGAAAGATTGCGAACAAAAACTAAACATTGGCTTACAAATGGTTGTTCTTTCCTTTATTTCAATTTCATTAAAAAGATTTTAAATAGGTTCTAATACTTTCCTCAAATTAATTTCTTATAAAAAATAAAATAATAAAAAAGTAGTACTTATTTATAAAGTACTACTAAAAGTGTGCAGATTCGATTTCATTCAACACTAAATGAGTCATACAAATTTGATGTATCAATATTATCAAACCCTTCAGCAAAAAACTCACTTATAGATGAATCCTACCCATTAATTATTTTTAAGATTGCAACTAGAGATACGTTTATTGTTCCTCTTTCAGCATCAGAAATATAATTACGATGTAGGCAGCTTGCTTCTCCAAGTTTCTCTTGTGAAAATTTTCTACTTTTTTGATTACGTAAATTTTTCATTCGTTTTCGAAAAGCATTCAATAAATCTTGACGACCTTTGCTTAAATTTTTTTTTTTTTCATTGTATGGCCTCCTCTTATACTTTTTATTATTAACTCACAATGTTTCTTGCTACTTTTTCTTAATTTCGCTAATTAAATGATTAACCCCAGACTTAGTAATGACAAAACCAGTTTCTTGATAGTAAAGTTCACCCAATTCTTAAAGTGATGCTTCGGGATTTTTTAATCTTAAATTTGAAATAATTTGAGCTTTTAATGACAACGCTTTGAAAAGTTTTTTATCCTTTAAAACAGAAATCATCATAACTTGCTGGTCTCCAGCATTTGAAATTTTTTGTTGATCAGAAATATCAATATTATTCAAACGTTTGATATTATTGAATAATTCTCGTAAAATGCGTTTATCTTCAAGAGCGAAAACAATCAATCATCTCTAAAAATTCAGAAATTACAGTAGATTTCTTTAGATAAAGCACCGTTTTATTACGACGTTTTATTGTTTTAAAGTTAAATTTAAAAGTTTGTAATAAAATATTTTTAATTTTTTTAGTCAACATATCATTATGAAATTGTAATTCCAAATGGTAGTTAGGTGTTGAAGGAGAATTTTTACTGCCAACTACAAGGAAGATTCCTGCGATATACGCTCTTATACACTGCTCTTTTATTATATGCTGTTGCATAGCTTCTTTCTCAATAAAAAGATATTTATCTTGAAGCATCAAATCATTAATAATAAAATCAATTTTATTATTAATACGAATATTATACACCTTTGGACGCTCAAATTTATTTAAAACATCCACCATAACTATCAATTTTACGTCTTTATATTGATTTTTCAAAAATTTATATATTAATCTAGTGGTTTTGTTATGAAAACTATGAATGATAATCTCATTATTCATTTTATCTGAATTTGTAATCTTACCATTAATAAGCGAATATGCTGATAGCAAAGATTTCTGACAACAATTTTTAAAACTTTTTTGACAGATTTCATCTTTTACACTTGTTGTAAATGATATCATTACTATCACCTCAATTGTACACACTATTCATTAAAATTATCAATAAAATTCATTGAATATTGTGCTGCAATCGCTCCATCGTTAACAGAAATTACTATTGGTTTTAAATTTTTAGCAATTACATCACCAGCTGCATATAATCCTGGGATTTTAGTTTGACACTTATCATTGATTTTAATATTGTTATCGCAAATATCTGAATCTTTAACAAATTTTGTAACAGGATCAGAACCAATATGAGGAAATGAGGCATCAGTAGTAATTTCACTAATTTCCTTAAGGTTAATAATTTGAATTTCTAATTAACCTACTTTTTTCTTATCCTCAGTACCGCATACTTTTAATACAACATGATCAGTTATTGAATTATTAGTTTCATTATTTTTAACTTTATTAACGGTTTTATCATCGGCACGAAATTGATCACGATGAAGAATAAGATTAACTTTATAAGTAAATCTTTTTAAATATAAAGATTCTTCACAAGCATCTTAACCACCGCGAACTACGCTAATAATTTTAATCTTAAATATGGCACCATCACAAACAGCACAATAAGAAACACCACGATTAGCATATTCCTCTTCACCAGAAACACCAATTTTACGTTCTAATGAACCAGTAGCTATAATTACTCCTTTAGCAATAAGAACATCACCACTACTTGAAAGGACTGTTTTAATTATATGATTCTCACCATCTGTAATTTTAATAACTTTATCAGTCACAAATTCAACTTGTAGTTTCTCAACTTGCTTTTGCATTTTTTCTGACAATTCAGCCCCTAAAATATAAACATAGCCTGGATAATTTTCAATTTCAGAAATTCTAATCATTTTTCCGCTAACAATATATTTTTCAATAATCACATTTTTAAGATTTGCTCTTTGTGCATAAATAGCAGCTGTCATTCGGGCTGGACCACCACCAATAACTACTAACTCATAGTCATATTTGTTTCCTTCATTAGTATGATTTTTCATATAATCATTCTCCTTTACGAAATCTTGATGGTGCAATAATTTGTGCAAATATTACTGAAATAACACCTAAAATAATTCACATTCCAGAAACTATCATTGAACTTGACACATTGACTATTTTCATATTGTCACTATTATCACGAAATGGTTCTAAAATCATTCTAATAATACCATAAAAGACAAAGTATACTCCTGCATATGGTACTCGATAATTATTAGAATTATACATAGTATTTAAAGATTTAGAATGTGATTGAATATTATATTTAATCTTTGAATATCAATTTTTATCTTTAATTTAACTTTTGAATGTGTTTTAACATCTTTTCATGGTATTTTTTCAACACTTTCAACACTATTCTTATTTGGTGTAAAATTAAAATATGCTTGTTTTCAACTTTCATATTTAGATTCACGATATCCATGAATTTTTTTAATAACCTTTTAAGTTATTAAAAAATCTTTTCCAACAATTGGATTAGTCTTTAAAGGCGAAATAAATTGCGAAGAATCCAATTTTCATGGCTTTTTACTAAATATTTGTCCTGTTTTTGCTACGAAAAATGTTAAAAAGAATCAACCAAATATTGAAGATAATGACTCATATAAAAATAAAGGTTGACGATTAACAGCAACAGGATCTGGTTTATCGGTATTGAAACCATAATGTAAATGATTATTTATTCATTTTGGTAATCAGCTGAAAGGATAACCAACATCAGTTCCTAGTAATTCTTGATTGAAAAAATCACCTCATCTACCAATCGCTTGACCTAATAAAATATTTGGAACAATACAATCAATAAAAACTCACATTGAAATTTGTTACCGTTTTGAAGTACGATGAAAAATAAAGAACTCTACTATCATTCCAACTGTAACGCCTCCTTCAGTTGGCATACCACCTCTTCAAACGGCAACTACATCAAGTGCATTTTCAATTGTGCTATTCTTATTAAGAACATATCATGCTCTTGCTCCTATTAATCCTGCTAATGCAATAATTAATGTTCCTCATTCTAAAGTTTTAGTTGGAATATTACGGCGGTATAATTTTATTCATGAAGCAATGACAGCAGTTTAAAAACCTACTGCCATTAATACCGAATAAATATGAATTCTCGTTCCCGGAATATCGTTAATTAAACTATTGTATCCATCATTATTAATCATATTTTCTTCCCTTCTGATAATTTAATTATTGAATTATTTCTTTTTCGTTAAATTTCTAATAATTTGTTTTTGAAAAGTAGCAGTAGCGTCTTGACCTTCATCTTTCAACTTTAAACTAATAACTGTTGCTTCAATTTAATCAGCTAAATTTCTTCCTGGACTAACAGGAATAATTATTTTAGGCACTTCAATTTCAAAAAAAACATCAAAGTTGTTATGATCACCAAGTCGATCAACTATAGTCCAACCATCATCTTTAGTCCAACCATCATCTTCAATTCTAATTAAATTAATAATTAAATTTACTTGACTTTCAATGAGGGTGTTAATGAAGAAGATGTTAATAATTATTTCTATTCTGATAGCATTCATCCCAATAAATGAGCACATAATATTATGGCTCAAGAATTGAATAAATTAATAAATAATAATAAGAATTATTTAGAAATATTTTATAAGAGTTATAATTTTGTTATAAAGGAAAAAAATATGAAAAATGAGTTAAATTGATTAAAGTAGGCTTTATGTATGGTGTTGAAGAACCTTGATATAAAAACAAAGATGATGGTAGTCGTTATTTTATGCAAACATGTGAGAGTAATCCTTTATTCAATGAAAATAAACTGGATGGATATAGTTCAATTACTGGTGGAGTGGAAAAAAATAATCCTTTGGAAACAGTTTATAATGAAATGAGAAAAGAAACTGCCTTTTTTTGACAAAAGAAACACCTATTTACTTTTTAGTTACTCATTATGCTTCAAAAATAAGCACTAAAGTATGATATTATTATGCAATTGATTTAACTGCACTTAATTTGGATATTAATAATAAATAATATGGTTATGGCTATGGAACAATGGGAGAAAATATTTTATATAGTGAATTCTTTCCTGAAACAGAATGACGGTTTTCAAACGATTCTTTTTCTCTTACAATTATGGTAGGTTGTTCAATTCTATAAACCACAATTGTTTTAAAAACAATAATTTTAAAACATTATTATTAAACAATTATTGCGATTCAAAAGCAGAAATATTTATTTCTGCAACTAATAATAATTTGAAGAGAAATATTTATATTTCGGGTATAATAGCTAATAATTATGAAGAATTTGGTACTATAAAGAAAAATAAAAAAATTGTATTTGATTTATCAAATCTCTTATGTAAAGAAAATAAGGAAATAATAAATTCATTTGGATGGAATGGGCGTCGGTGATGAAATAGTAAGTGGTGCTGTTAAGTATGCTAAAGAAAATAGTATTGTTTTGGATAAAATTCTTGATGTATGGTCATTTCCTCAACAATTTAAAAGAAGTTGATTAGAATATCGTATCGTAAGCAGTTAATAGATAAAGCAGATATTGTACTATTTATTTTCAGTAATGAAATGCAATACAACTAGCAGTAGCGTCTTGACCGTCATCTTTTAATTTTAAACTAATAACTGCTGCTTCAATTTAATCAGCTAAATTTCTTCCTGGACTAACAGGAATAAATATTTCAGGCACTTTAATTTCAAAAAAAAACATCAAAGTTATTATGTTCACCAAGTCGATCAACTTTAGTTCAACCATCATTTTCAATTCCAATTAAGTTAATAATTAAATTTACTTGACTCTCATGCATTATAAGATGATATCCATATATTTTGATAATATCTAAGATACCTTTTCCTCTAATTTCAACTAAATTTTTAATAATCGGATTAACTGTTCCTAGAATTTTATTATTGACATTTAAAATCTCAATACTATCATCATCAACAAATAAGTGCCCATTACATAATAAATCTTATGTTGTTTCTGATTTACCAATACAACTTTCACCTGTAATTAGGACACCATAACCAAAAATATACTAGAGTACCATGTAAACGTTTAGATTCAGATAAACGTTCAACAATATACGTAGAAACTCTTGCTGCGAATTCAGAATTAAAAAATAATACTTGAATAATTGGATCTGTTGAATTAATCGCTTTAGCACAGTCACATAATTCTTTTTTAAGTTTGAATTAAGGTGTCACAAAATAAGCAGGAATATGATCTTCTAAAATGCATAGTACTAAAATAGTTCTTAAATTCTGTTTTCGGCAAAGAGGAAATATAATCGCTTTCTTTACTGCTTGATAAAATTATACGACAACTACGTGAGATTTATTTAGTTTTAAATCCTGTTAACTCTAAACCACCACGGTTAGTACCAATATTAGTAATAATTATTTTTTCAGTTGAAATTTTTGGGATTAATATATAAAATGGTTAAATTAAATTTTGTTACTATTTCGCCAACACTAAGGTTTTCCATGCTTGATTTCCTGCCTTTTATAATTCAAATTTTTGATTTATTTTAAACAATATATAATAATATATAATATATCAACAGAAAGTTTATTATTAACAAAAATTTATATAAGCTTCTCAAAACATAAAAAAAAATTATTGAATAATATAATAAAAATCAATAAATAGACTTGGTGCAAAACTTAATTCAAAATTATATATTCCTGTTATTAAATTGAATCTTAATCAAATCGTCGAATTTTATTGCGATATTTTCAAGTTAAAATTTTAAAACGTTTGAGTTTGACGAATACGTGTTCAATTTTAATTCTAATTCTACTTAAAGTTTTATTGTATTCTTTTTGAATGGGTATTAATGGATTGTATTTACTTTTTTCAATGGCAAAAATTTATTTTTATGAATATTTTGTATTCCTTGATATCCTGAAATCAACAAAAACTTGTTTTTCAGAATGAATAAAAGTTTTAGATTTTGAAAATGATTTAAAATCCCAAATGCTTCCCAAACAAAAAGCAGTTGAAATAATTTTGCCATTGGAAATATCAATAATTATTCGAGATTTGAGATTATAATTTTTCTTTTCACCTGAAAAAAGTAATTTTATTTTTTTTCAATTCTTTCAACTGAAGTTTCAGTAGCATCAATTGCAAAAATGTATTTTCATGAATATTTTGTATTCTTTGATATTCCGAATCAACAAAAACTTGATTTTCAGAATGAATAAAATATTTATATTTTGAAAATTATTCAAAAGCATGAATGCTTCGCAAAAAAAAGCAGTTGAAATAGTTTTTCCATTGGAAATATCAATAATTATTTGAGATTTAAGACTTTAGTGTTTCTTTTTATCTGAAAGAAGTAATTTTAGTTTTTTTAAATTTTTTTCAACTGGAGTTTCAGTAGCATCAATTGCTAGTAAAGTATTAATAATACCTTGATTTTTGGTTAAATCTGTTTTTCCAAATGAATTAAAATTTCTACTTTTTATCAAAGTATTTTTCATTCAAAAAATATTACGAATACAAGTACTATGACTAATATTATATCTTTCTGCAATAACTCTACAACTACTATACTCTTTTCAATATTCTAAAGTCATTAATAAACGATCTTCAATCACCAATTTATTTTTTTTACCACCGTTATATTTTTGTTCAGACTCAACTACTTTTAAAATTTCAACCATTCTATGAAATGTTTGTGGTTTTATGCCCACTTAACTATAAAATTCTTGGTCATCTTTATATTTTTTCAACATAATAACTATCACCTTTATTATTAATAATAATCGTAAAATCATTAAAATTGAAGGTTTTGCACAAAGTGCAATATTTCATTATCAAGTAAAAATTATTATGATATAATTTCCTAAAAATTAAAACATTAGAAATTGGTGTTAACTTTTTATTAATAGCAGCTATATTCCTTCTGAATCAGTTTTAAAAAATATTATCTCATCATCTATCAATCAAAATTTAAATCGTATTTATAAAACTATTGATGAAAATGAAGAAAATACTTGTTATTCAGTTTCTGGAAAATGAGATAACCATTTTATTGATTAATCAGGACAACTAAGTCCTATTGGAAGTGGTACGCCTCCACAAATAAAAAAAAAATAAAATATAAATAAATATTACTAGCTTAATTATACTTGTAAGTGCAAATGAATAAAATTGCAAAAAATCTCATATAAAAGATTCATGATGCTAAATTTAATTTAGAAAAAAGTAAGGAATTTTTATATGAGTTAAAAACATCTTGGCATAGATGAAAGAATTTATATTGAGAATCAATTGAAATTCGAAATAAAAGTTAGTGAAAGAGCTAAAAGTCTAAACAGAAGTATTATTAGTACTATTATTTGAGAAATTAATAGAAATCAAGATAATAATCATTATTTTTCAATAATTGCACAAAATGAAGCTGAAAATAGAAAACAATCACATATTTCTTGTCACAAGTTTAAAAATGAAGATTTAGTAGAATATGTGCAACAAAAATTAAAATTAGGATAATCACCTGAACAAATTTATGGCAGAATCGAAAATTTTCATAAACAATGTGTTAATAGTTTTGAAACAATTCATAATCGAATTTATTTGGGAAATATCAATAATTATTTGAGATTCAAGACTTTAATGTTTCTTTTTATCTGAAAGAAGTAATTTAAGTTTTTTTTAATTCTTTCAACTAGAGTTTCAGTAGCATCAATTGCTAGTAAAGTATCAATAGTACCTTTATTTTTGGTTAGATCTTTTTTTTCCAGATAAATTTAAATTTCTACTTTTTATTAAAGTATTTTCAATTCAAAAAATATTACGAATGCAAGTACTGTAACTAATATTATATCTTTTTGCAATAACTGTATAACTACTATACTCTTTTCAATATTCTAAAGTCATTAATAAACGATCTTCAATCACCAATTTATTTTTTTTACCACAATAATATTTTTGTTTAGACTCAATTACTTTTAAAATTTCAACCATTCTATGGAATGTTTGTGATTTTATGCCCACTAAACTATAAAATTCTTGGTCATCTTCATATTTTTTCAACATAATAACTACCACCTTAAATATTCATAATACTCATTAAATCATTGAAATTAAAGGTTTTACACCAAGTCTATTATTATTTTCATCCATTTTATTACTAAAAATAAATAGTAGAATGTCTGCTTTATCTATTAACTGCTTACGATACGATATCCTGATCAACTTCTTTTAAATTGTTGAGGAAATGACCATACATCAAGAATTTCATCCAAAACAATACTATTTTCTTTAGCATACTTAACAGCACCACTTACCATTTCATCACCAACGCCGATTCCATCTAAATGAATTTATTATTTTCTTATTTTCTATACATAAGAAATTTGATAAATCAAATACAATTCTTTTACTTTTCTTTATAGTACCAAATTCTTCATAATTATTAGCTGCTTTACCCGAAATATAAATATTTCTCTTCAAATTATTATTAGTTGCAGAATTTAATATTTCTGCTTTTGAATCGCAATAATTGATTAACAATAATATTTCAAAATTATTGTTTTCAAAACAATTGTAGTTTATAGAATTGAACAACCTTCCATAATTGTAAGAGAAAAAGAATCGTTTGAAAACCGCCATTCTGTTTCAGGATTAAATTTACTATATAAACTATTTTCTCTCATTGTTCCATCGCCATAACCATATTATTTATCATTAATATCCAAATTAAGTGCAGTTAAATCAATTGCATAATAATATCATACTCTAGTGCTTATTTTTGAAGCATAATGTGTACCTGAAAAGTAAATAGGTGTATCTTTTGTTAAAAAAAGGCAGTTTCTTCTCTCATTTCATTATAAACTGTTTCCAAAGGGTTATTATTTTCCACTCCACCAGTAATTGAACTATATTTTTCCAGTTTATTTTCAATAAATAAAGGATAACTCTCACATGTTCGCATAAAATAACGACTACCATCATCTTCAATTATAAATAGTAATATTGCAAAACCTTTGTTATTATATCAAGGTTCTTCAACACCATGCATAAAGCCTACTTTAATTAATTCAACTCATTTTTCATATTTTTCTCCTTTATAACAAAATTATAACTCTTACAAAATATTTCTGAATAATTCTCATAATTATTTATTAATTTAGTTAATTCTTGAGCCATAATATTATGTGCTCATTTATTAGGATGAATGCTATCAAAAAAGAAATAATTATTAATATTTTCTTCATTAACACCTTCATTGAAATGAGAAACAATAATATCATTATTATTTATTTCACTAGAATCAGTAGTAACTGCTTCATCAATAATATTGTTATTTATAATCAAGTTTTTAAACTTATTAATAGCGTTTGTTATTGCTGCAAACATATCATATTTAATAATATTTTTTTCTTTTTATTCAATTCTCCAATAACACTATCTAACATTTCATTCAAATTAGTAGTTAAATTTAAAATACGTTCCTTATCTTTTTCTTCATTTTTAAATAAAGGGATAATACTCGTATTAGGCACGTTACATAATGAAATACGTTGAGCACCCTCATTTATCTAGTTAGTTAAAGCATTTTTTATTAACTCAATTGCTTTATTAATAATTTCTTCTTGGTCGTTCAATAATGATTGTTTAAAAGCATATAAAATATCATTACCACCAAACTAAATCTAAATTATATCATTACTATTAATATGATGCTGACTAATTAAAGCATCTACTTGATGAGTAATATCAAAATGATTAATAACGAAACTTTTCACTTTTAATTCTTTTTTTTTACTAGCTAAAGCTCCACTTACTGCATAATTATTACCAATTTGCTCATCAGCAAATAAAAAAAGGTCAAATCTTCAAGCAGAAATTAAATTTATATGCAAATAATCGGCAATAATTTCTGCTGCCACAGGACCATTAGAAAAAGAATTTTTATAAAATGGTGGCAACATTTTAACTATTTTAGGTATCTCTAAATGCTTAAAAATAGCTGTAAAACCACTTACTAATGCTCCTTTGTCTGATAAACTATCTCCCAGAACATAAAAGTTACCTTTTATTTTTTCATTATCATTCATGACTTTTCCTTCTAACAATAAACCTAAACTGAAAATATCCTAATATAAAATTGATTCAGCTTATCATAGTACAAAAAAAAAATTATCCTAAAAGTGAACATTATCATATTTAAATGATTTCCTCTTTGTTTATAATCTTTAATAATATTAATAGTTTTTAATGTTGCCATTAAACAAGTAATACAACTAATAATATTTAAAACAACAGCAACAGAAATAATTTTATATAAAAAAACTCAATTATCATTGAATTGAGGTGAAAGCACAATAACACTAATAATTTCGCAACTTGTTCCAGTAATACCTAAACAAAAACTAATAGAATCAAGCGAAATAATAAATTGATCTTTTTGATATAATTTGTTTTATCAAAGTTTTCTTCAATATAATTGAACGGAACATTAAGAAAAAGAGTAGAATAGCTTAAGTAAAACTACTAATATCAAAAAAAATTGCAACAAGAGTTATTCAAAGTGATGCTTTATCGTCATCTCAAAAAGGTTGTAATGCTGATATACTTAGAATTCCCAAAAAAATACCTATTAAACCAGTTCCAAAACTTATCAAGTCAATTTTAAGAATTTTTTTATTAAACTTAAAAAAATATACTCTTCTTTCCGAAGTGACAAATCCTTTCATGTTTATATAAGAATAAAATTTTATCATATGAATAGAAATAATTAATTCATATTTTTATGATAACTTATAGAGTATTTCATCTTTTTCCTAATTCGTCTTAAATTTTTAACAATTTATTATATATTTTTATAGAAATATTTTTCCTTTTAATTATTTCCCCTTGTTGAGCTGTATCCATTCTCGAAAGCAAAATACTTATTCATATATTCTTTTTCTGATCTATCTAATCAATCTCTTGTTGAACAATTAAAATATAAAAGATAAAATTGATTATTTCATATCAATCTTTAGCAAAAATAATATCTTTTACTTCGCCTAAATGAAAATGTTGATT
Source organism: Novius pumilus (assembly GCA_020654155.1). Taxonomy (NCBI): domain Eukaryota; kingdom Metazoa; phylum Arthropoda; class Insecta; order Coleoptera; family Coccinellidae; genus Novius; species Novius pumilus. Next base: position 71,355 of record JAIFOV010000532.1, on the reverse strand, counting down.
TAATCTTTCTTTTACATTTTATTATTGTCCAACGTTATATTTATTTTTAGATTTATTTCAAATAATATACACTCCATTGTCATTTCACTTACATCCTGAAAAGTGAATGTTGAACTATGTATCTCTTATATATTTTCAATTATATTCATCAGTTTTAATTAATTTAATTTTTTTATTTGAAATTTATTGTTTTTGCATTTCAAAATCATTAATTTTTCTTTCAAGTTTTTCATTATGTTCTTCTATTTTTTTTTAATTTAATATTATTGATATAATAGTAATGGGTCAAAACTTATATATTTGATAACAGTTATATAGTATCAAATTCTGTGTGTTTTACAATTAGTTAACTTTTAACCAAAATTTAAGTATTAATTGTCTATATTAATATCAAATATTTGGGGTTTGAAAGTTTCTAATTTTCAATTGTAAATTTTAATTTGTTCAACAACAATTTTTTTCATGCTGAATTATACTTGTAAGTGAAAGTGAATAAAATTGCAAAAAATTCTCATATAAAAGTTACATAATGCTAAATTTAATTTAAAAAAAAGTAAGGAGTTTTTATATGAGTTATAAACATCTTGGCATAGATGAAAGAATTTATATTGAAAATCAATTGAAATTCAAAATGAATATTAGTGAAATGGCTAAAAGTCTTAACAGAAGTATTATTAGTACTATCATTCGAGAAATTAATAGAAGTCAAGATAATAATCATTATTTTTCATTAATTGCACAAAATAAAGCTGAAAATATAAAACAATCACATATTTCTTGTCACAAGTTTAAGAATAAAAATTTAGTAAAATATGTGCAACAAACATTATTATTAGAGTCACCTTAACAAATTTATGGTAGAATTAAAAATTTTCATAAACAATGAGTTATTAGATTTAAAACAATCTATGATTGATTTTATTTGGCATTTCTTGATAAAGTTACTAGTAAAAATTTGAGAAGAAAAGGTAAGAAACGGAAATCTCAAAAGAATCGTGTCAAATTTAATGGTAAATCAATTGAAGAACGAGATATTAATGTTAATTATCGTATAGATCTCGGTCATTGAGAAGAAGATACTATAGTATCATCAAGAGGCGAAAGTAAATCATGTTTAATAACTTTAGTTGAAAGAGTATCACGATTCACTTTAGCCATGTTAGTTAAAAACAGAAATACTAAAGTTATTAATAAAAACATAAGTCATTATTTATCAATTATTCCTAAAAATATTGTTAAAACTATAACATTTGGTCGTGGTAAAGAATTTTCAAATTTACAACAACTTGAAAAAAAATTGATGTGAAAATTTATTTTGCAAATTCATATTCGCCTTGACAAAGAGGTTCTCATGAAAATACAAATGGTTTAATTAGAGGAAAATTTTCTAAAAAATTTATTCTTTGAGAAACTAGGAGGCTTTTATGTAATCTGTGTTTATAGAATTGAACAACCTACCATAATTGTAAGAGAAAAAGAATCGTTTGAAAACCGTCATTCTATTTCAGGAATAAATTTACTATATAAACTGTTTTCATAACAAAATCATAACTGTGATTGAATATTTCTAAATAGTTCTTATTATTATTTATTAATTTAAATTTCATCGGCGTCGAGATCGTCTCTATCACCAGCGAGATGGGCCATTCCATCTTTGATGTAGTTGCTGACTTTTTCATATACGTCCTTCACTTGTTTCTAGAAGTCGTTGGTAATGTATTTGTGATCCGCAGGAATTAGAGGCAACAGGGTGGCGTGGATAGCTTCAAATGATACCCAGTGCAGAGCGAGAGCTTCTAACACGTATTTTACGTAATAAGCGTCCCATCACAAGAAGAAGCGTGGAAAGTCCGGTAGGAAATTGGAAAAATTAATGCGCAAAGGGGATTTCAATCTCAGAAAATGGAAGAGCAATGAAATCAATACTTTGACGAATGAATATCTTCACACTTTCGGCGAAAAGTATCCAGAATCGCGAAAGATTCTGGGCATTACGTGGCTGCCCGGTACCGATGATTTCCAATTTGAAATTAAATTATCCCTGGAGACGCCTAAAACCAAGGGAATTATGTTATCGGAGATTGCTTCAATTTCGACCCTCTTGGATTTTTATCTCCTATTACAATCAAAGCAAAAATCCTCATGCAAGATATATGGAAAGGGAACTACGGTTGGGACGAACCTTTACCATATCAATTTGCATCCGTCTGGAACTCGCTAAAAATGGAACTTCATGCTTTAAAAAACATCAAAATTCATCGTTGGATTCAATTCAAATCCAATCGCCGAATGGAACTTCATGCCTTTTGCGACGCTTCCGACAAAGCTTACGGCGCAGTCATTGACGTCAAGATTCTAAACTCAAGGAGGATTGCAAACATAACTCTCTTGCAATCAAAATCCAAGGTCATCTCATTGAAAAATAGAAAAACCACGCCCAGACTAGAACTGTGCGCCGCGGTTTTGCTGGCAAGGATGACAAAAAGAGCAGTTGCGGTTCTGACTTCGTGTAACTTCACAGTTCACACCTGGTTTGATTCCACAATAGTTCTAGCATGGCTGAAAGGAAAACAACAAAAACGCTGTGCCTTCGTCAGCAATAGGGTGGATGAAATCAATCAACTAATTGGTACCGAATGTTGGCATCATGTCAAGACTCAAGAAAATCCAGCCAACCTAATTTCACGAGGAGTCAATCCTAGTCAGCTCTTAAACAATGATCTATGGTGGTGAGGGCCAAAATGGTTAACCGGAGACATCAAGGAAATAATAAAGTCGTACAAACCATTACGTAAGGTCGAGGGAGAAAGTGACGACAAATCTAGCGTCATAATATTAGCATCCTCCATAGAGGAAGAATTTATTCTAGCACACAAATTTTCGAGCTGAAACAAAACTATTCGTGTCATGGCCTACTGTCAAAAATTCATCAGAACATGCTGTCGAATAACAGTATCCAAAAATTTTTCGGCAGCAGATCTCCATGAGGCTCGTACAGCTGTGCTACAGTACGTTCAAAAAACAACATTTTCCGAGGAATGGATATGCCTCAAATCAAAACAGAACATCAAACAGAAAGGTTCCATCAAAAGTTTCACACCCTTCATGGACAGCGAGGGTCTCATCAGAATAGGCGGTAGGACTGCACAACTCTAATGCGGCATATAACGAAAAGCACCCCATAATTCTTCCAAATGAGCATCACTTGTATGAAAAAGGTAATAAAGAATTATATTATAGTGTTCGTGGTCAATAAAATGGTTTAAACTATGTTACTTCAACTTTTAATAAACCAAAACTTTATACTCGATTTATTTTATTACATAAAAATGATGAAATTATAGTAACTGGTGAAATCTTCAATATTTTAAACATTCCTAAAAATCGTGCATTTTGTTCAATTAATGTTGAATGATTTATTCGGTGTTAGACGTTCGTACAGTGATATTCGCTTAGCGGACGCTCCACAGATATTGTGAGTTTTTTAGTTGATTATATTCAATCATCTTTCTTGAACCTCTACTTGAAATAACCATAAATACTTCAACAAATCATTTGGCTGACAATTAGTGCAAATTAATTTAGTTTGCACTTCCTATTTTGACCAGATAAGAAGTAAATCATAGACAACGTCCGATAAATAATCAGCTGAAATCGGCGCCACGTGGCGCGTATCGCATACGCGATATAAACGTAAAACTGAAAGCAGAGCCGTATTTAATGATTACTAACCTAAAATAACAGTGAACCTCAAAATGGAACAACCCCAAGATCCAGGAGGTACATCATCTCCGCGAACTTCATATGCAACAGCCCTCGGTTTATTCAAACACCCTACTAAAGAGCAAGGAATCATACTGTCCTCTATAGATGGACTAAAGATTCCAGACTATATTAAATCAGTTGGAAACATAGTCAAACCCAAAAATGTTCTATGGGCTTCAAAAATATCTAACAATCGCATCTGTTTATATTTGTCTTCTAAAAATCTAGTAGATGATTTCGTCTCAACTAATGCGCAAATCACAATAAACGATCAGGAAATTGAAGTACGAAGACTTGTTACGAGCGCCTATAGACTAGTTGTATCAAACGTTTGCCCTACGATACCTAATTCCATCGTGGAGCAAGAGCTGAGATCATTAGGCCTCACTTTTCTCTCGAAAATGACCTTCCTGAAAGTAGGAACTTCAGATCCAGAATATAACCACGTACTCAGTTTCCGCAGGCAAATATTCATCAAACCAATTGAGAACGTTCATCTCCCCGACTCACTATTAATCACTCACGATGACGTATCGTACCGCATTTTTCTTTCTTTGGAAGGTCAAAATTGCTCCATATGTCGTAAGATCGGTCATAATGATTCAACCTGCCCCACTATATCTCTTTCTAATGAAAACACAGATAAAGATATCCAAAAGCGGCATGCAGCGCCCAGTTATTCCAAAAAAGAGGAAGCACAAAACGATAATGCCCTAGAAACACCGAAAAAAGATACATTGAGTACAGATACTCCTCATAACCAAATACCTCAACCTTTAACTGAACCACAAATAATCCAAAATATCCAAATTATAAATCAACAGAATACTACCGACCAAACAAGCAACGACAACAATAAAACAACCAAAAGGCAGTTACCATTATCATCCCCAGAGATCAATAACACATCATCCGAAAATTTCAATATACCCAAAATCCCGAAACTGAAGAAGAAAATGAAACTTGAACTGAACATCAGCAAACTACTTGAATAATATAGGGAACATATAGATAATCACTCCCCCTCCTTCTCACTGGATTTGACTGAAATATGCGATCTTTTAACCAATACCATTAATGCTAAAGAACCCGAAAAAATCATAACGAACTACACGAATGACAGATACGAAATAAGAGAAATACTGAACCTGATATATGACAAAATACCGGTGAAAAGTCTGAGATCCCAAATAACAAGACTCAAAAGAAAACTGGGTTTCACGAGTATGTCGACCACAGAAGATCCTGACTCCGAATCTCTATCACAACAATCCAACTAAAAATGGATACGGTCATTCTACAATGGAATATAAACGGCTTTTACTTACATTACGAATCCCTAAAATTACTCTTAAATGAACACAACCCTCTATCTATTTGTCTTCAAGAGACACATTGCAAGCAACTATCTGCTATAAAAATGAAAAATTACTCAAGCTATCAAAAAAATCGAATTACCAGCCATGCAAGCGGCGGTGTGGCTATACTCATCAGGAACGATCTTGAAGCAAAGAAAATCCAACTAGATACAACACTTGAAGCAATTGCTGTCTCTGTCAATTACAAGTTCTTAATCAACATATGCAATGTTTACCTCGCTCACCCATCTGACGCTGATTTAGATGAACTTACAAAACTGTTTGATCAAATTCCTTCTCCGAAAATCATTCTAGGAGACCTAAATTCACACAACACAAATTGGGGTAGTAATAAAACAGATAAATACAGGAACCTAATTCAAAATCTAATAAATAATACAAATATGATCCTTATGAACACCGGAAAATCGACACGTTTCAACTGTTTTAACGCAACAGAATCTGCAATCGACCTCACGACTTGTAGCCCTTCTCTGGCACCATTTATGTCATGGAACACACTCGATTACGCTTTTGATAGTGACCACTTCCCATTGTAGTTAATTCAAATGACATAAAACTTAACGATATGCCAATTTATCAACGTTGGAAGATTGAATCCGCAAACTGGATTGGGTACCAGAAACAGATAGAAGACCAAATTACTGACTTTCAGCTAACAGATGACATCAATAAAAACACAGAATCTTTTAACAATATCATCGTTACAGCAGCCCTCGATCACGTTGGGAAAACAAAAAAATGCAATAAAAAACCTGTTCCATGGTGGAATAATGAAATTGCTAGGGCATTAGCAGATAGCAAACATGCTTTCAACGTTGCTAGAAGACACAAAACAATGGAAAATCTCATAAATTTTAAAAAGTTGAGAGCGAAGACTCGGTACCTAATAAAAAAAAGCAAAAATGAGACCTGGAAACACCTCTACTATAACCCCCTCGACTCCTATGGAAATTATTTGGTCAAAAGTGAAAAAACTTAGAGGTATAACGAACACGAGAGTTATTCATTCCTTAGTATACGAAGATAAAATCTATGACAATAAGCAACAAATAGTGGAAGTGTTAGCTGATTACTATACGAAGAACTCAAGTGATAACAATTACTCCGACTCTTTCCGCGAATATAAACGACATTCAGAGCAAACAACAATACATATAAATACCGAAGCTGATAATATCTTGAACTTACCCATCGGAATACATGAATTTAACGATGCCATTCTTACAATGAAAAGCGCGACCCCTGGACCGGATGACATACCATTACCTTTCATCCAAAACCTCCCGGTGAAAGGCATTTTGATCCTACTGGATTTGTTCAATAAAATTTTCCTCCAGCAAAAGTTTCCTAACATCTGGTCACAAGCCATAGTTATCCCAATTTTGAAACCAAATAAACACAAAAATGAACCTTCATCCTATAGACCAATATCACTTACATGCTGTCTATGCAAACTCATGGAAAAAATCATCAACCACAGACTTAATTGGCATATTGAAAAATTCAACCTTCTCTCTCCTATGCAAAGTGGTTTCAGAAAGGGGCGTTGTACTGCTGACAATTTGGTTACCCTCGAGTCGTCAATTCACGCAGCATTCCTTTCAGACCAATTTGTAATCGCCATATTTTTTGATATTAATAAAGCTTTTGAGACAGCATGGAAATATAACATAATAAAAACCTTAAATGAATGGAAAATAAATGGTCACTTACTAGCCTTTATCAAAAACTTCATGAATTCCAGAACGATAAAAGTAAGAGCAAACGGTTGCACGTCGAGTGAACGCACTCTTGAAAATGGCACTCCGCAAGGATCTGTCTTGAGCCCAACGTTGTTTCTGGTTGCCATGAATAGTATAGCAACAGAGATAAAACTACCAGTCCAGGGAATGCTCTACGCAGACGACTTAGTACTGTACATCAAAACCAGAAATCTTACAACAGGGGAGAAGATTTTACAAAATTGTATTAACAAGCTAGAAATCTGGTCAGAAAAAACAGTGTTCTCCTTCTCGCCAACAAAACGCAATACACCATATTTAATAAAACGAAAACTGATAAACAGCTGAATCTAACGTTGAAAGGATCTTCACTTACCTGTACAAAAGAAACCACCTTTCTAGGTTTAACCTTCGACCAGACCTTAAGATGGAATACTCACATTCGAAACTTAAAACAAAAATCTATGAACTGTCTGAACCTGCTGAAGAAAATCTCACACAATAGCTGGGGCGGAGACACCACATGCTTGATATCCATATACCAGTCAATTCTGCGGAGCAAATTAGATTATGGCTCTATCTGTTATGAAACTGCAAATAAAACAACTCTCAAGCAATTGGATTCTCTTCATCATACTGCACTGCGTACTATCCTCGGAGCATTCAGAACTAGCCCTGTCCTCAGCATAAAAGTCATTGCAAATGAGCTCCCGTTAAACCTTCGTCGTACATACCTTTCTTTGCAATATACTGCCAAAGTGTCAGCAAATCACATCCTATTTTTAAAACCATTTTCAACCAAACCAGTCAAACAGACGATATAACACAAAACCGTAGAGTGCCATTTTACCAGAGATTGAGACAGTCCAGATACGATTTAGAAAATTTCAACACAACCATGGTCGGGGTTCCACAACTCCACTGTGGAATGCTAGACCATTAGAAATAAACCTTACTTTAACTTCGATCAAAAAAACCGACATAAATTGTCAATCCATACGAACAAAATTTCTCGACATCATATCGAAATACTGTGATTTCGAACTAATATATACAGATGCGGCAAAAAACAAATATGGACATGCTGCTGCTTTTATACATGAAACACATAAATGTGCTATAAAAATACCTTCAACTTGCAGTATCTATACAGGCGAATCAACGGCAGTCTTAGAAAGCATAAAGTGGTGTGAACAACAACTTCCCGAAAAGTTTCTTATAATAACAGACTCCCTCAGTGTTCTTAAAGGCTTGAAACGCGCTTACCCTACACACCCCATACTGAATGCGATCAAGACGATATTACAAGAAAGTAGAAAAATCATAAAATTTCTCTGGGTCCCTTCACACACAGGAATAAATGGCAATGAAAAAGTCGACGCTCTCGCATCAACTACTGCAACAAGCAAATCACCAATACACGAGTTCCGTTTACCTGCATCTGACCACAAATTTCTCATAAGACCCCATATAAAAAACTGTTGGCAAGCCATATGGGAGTGCTATGATACAAAACTTAGAAAAATCAAACCCTTTGTTTACTCAAATCTTCCATCACCACCTGGAAGGAAGAACCAAGTAGTAATTAATCGAGTACGTGTTGGACACACATCGCTCACGCACAAACATCTCCTTGAACGAAATCCTGCTCCCATCTGCGAAGCCTGCAATATCGAATTAACAGTTCAACACATCATCATTGAATGCCCTCTATTCGACCTACAACGGAAAGATAACAACATCAACCAAGACCTGAAAGAAGCCCTCTCAACCAACCCAGATAATATTATAAAATATCTTGAGGACATAAATATGTATAGATTGATCTGACTAAACTGTGTATGTACCCCTGCTAATAACCCCAAGTGGTTGAAGTGGGGTTGTTATTCGTTAAATAAAAAAAAAAAAAAAAAAATGTTGAATGATTTAATAAATGGAAGGAATAATTAGAGAATAAATTAAAGTTAAATTCTTTTGAGAAGTGAATAGAAGCAAATACTAAATTGTATTTTGATGAAAAAGAAGAAACATTCAGAAATAATGATAATAAAAATTAAAAAGAATAATAAATGTGGTTATGGTAGAGTTTATGCCCAAGAATGTAATAACTCATGTCAGCAAAAACAAAATAAAAGAGTTTGAAAAGAGAGATTAAATTATGAATAGAAAAAATTGATTGAATGTATTAATAAAAATTTAAAAAAAGTAGATGTGCATAGTTTATAACATTTGGTTTAATGGATATATTAATGGTTTAGAATAATTAAAAAAATAATAGAAAATGGTGATTTTGATAATGAATAGATGTACATGAACTGAAACAATAACATTTGAAAAATTCATTCATGAACCACATTATGATGAAATTGAAAATGAACAAAGACAAAGACAATGTGAAAATATGACAGATGAGCAGTTTGATGAATATTGTAGAGCATATTGTAAAGAACATAGAATTAGAGTTGATGAAATTAATAAATCAAGACATAAAAATTGTATTAATAAAGAAATATTAATTAATTCTATCATAACAATTCTAAAAAAAAATAAAGAATCTAATTCTAGTGATTCATTTAAAACAGGAAAAGAAAGTGTTTTATATAATCTTCAGATTTATAATAATGGAGTAGACTTTGATTATTGATGATTATATAACCTACTTTGTTTGAAAATAAAGATGAAATGGAAATATTATCACTGTTTCCAAAAGTAATTCATAAAAGTAATGATACTAGAGCAATTATTTTAAGACAATACCAAAATGTTAAATCAAAACACATAATTGTTTCTGACCCCGAAAGTAATGTTGCATTAATGGTTAGTGATAATGATGTTTATCAAGGTTGAATTAAAGTAACAATTGAAAAATTAGAAAATTGAAGGAGAATTAATTATGTTAGATGAAATTTTAAAAGTAATTTTCAATAGAGCAGATAAACAAAAATTAATTCATATGATAGAAAAATTAACTCTTGTTACTAAAAATCAGTCAGAAACAGAAAAATGATTAATTATAGAATTTGATAAAAGTAATTATATTTTAGAAAAATTATTGAATATGAACAGAGAAGTTAAATAATGCCAAATGAAAATACACAATCAAATTATACTTTAACTAAATTAATTAGAACTGAAATAAGTCCTATTGGTGCCACGATTGGTACAAGTGCTTATTATGATCAAGTTATAGGTAATCCACTATAAGGTTCAATTTATAGTTTATTATTTGGTAAAAAATTAGGTTTAGACATCTGAAATTCAAATCGAATTCCAAAAGTAAAAACTAAATTGATTAATAGTAGTAAAAAAATATGACTGGGATTAGGAACAATTGGATTCCCCCACAATGTGGTCTTTCGCCTTGTCGTGGCGTGGGGGCTTAAGTAGCTGCGATGATTCTTGAGGCTGCACCGACGGGTCTAACCTTGTCGGGGAGGCTCAAGAGGAGCGGTGAAAACTAAGATTGATCACCTGCGGCTCGAGGTACATTCCCGACCTCGGTTCGCATTCCTTTTACACTTTCCTTTCCTAAAACTCAGGGGTCCTGCTGCGCAAGCGGCGGGATACGGGGATCGCCGAACCCGAGTTACCCTTATCTGACCTGGATCGTGCAATGGCTTTCGGGCCGGAGTGCGATCCTTGTATATACCGTGGAGTACGGTCATGTCTCTGCTCCAAGGGGGGCTTGGCTTAATCGCCTGGCCTGCAGAGGAGATTACCTCTCTAAAAACCCCGAATCCTAAGCTGTTGGTGGGCGGCGATGGGATGCATGGCACTTGGGCGGTACTGTCGTTAGTCTAACCTCACCACGGGCACCTGGCGCACCCGTGGGACATTAAATGCCTTCCCCCTGGTATGGGCGCAGTGCCGGGGGGTGACGTTTAGTTCGACCCTACTCGTGGGAGTGTTATGGATTCCAAGAATATGATTAGTGTGTGTGACGTCGCGGTTGAGTCAACCGGTGAAAAGGATCCTGAGGTCGTGGATCTGTGTGGTGATGACGGTGTGTTCGTCGTGTCGGCGGCTGGAGCTGCCCTGCGCAGAGAGCTATGTAAGGAACCGTTGTGTATTGTGAGGTCGAGCTCAGTGGGGCATCGCCCTCACAAGAGAAAAAGGGATAGCCCGGTCAAGGGTGACTCGGCATACAAAATATATATATGGATATACAACGTAAAATATTAGTGACTGAAAGAATATCTTTATAATCAGGAAAATAGTGGGTTGTCAGTCAGTTAAGTTCAGAATCTCTTTATTCCTTTAGACTCGAGCTTTCGAAACTTTATTGTTTCATTTTCAAGAGACGCTACAAGAATAATACATTAGCAAATCTTTTCCATAAAAACAAGTAGTACCTACGAATTTGAGATCGATATACAGGTGAAGAAAGCAGAAATACGACCAACAATACGAACAAAACTCATAGGTAAAGTCAGAAGCAGTACACCGAATTAATGACGGATGCTGTAAAATTATAAACTGCAGAAGCGTAATGCGATATCACGTCAATAACACAGCTGCGTACCACTTCATGACATAAACAAAACACCGTCAACGCTCGAACACCGAACGCTATGTACCCGAGGATGAATTTTTCTTGTCTAACTCAATGAGATTGGAATAGATGGAGCTAAGATGATCTATGTCTTTCCTAGAATTACAACAATTTTCAGTTTGAGCTATTCTCACCATTTCGAGGAACATTCTCTTTTTGTCATTCTTCTCAACATCAAGTATTCTAATATTCTCAAAATCTATGCTATGTCGTTCCCTGATTGCATGTTTCGACAATTCACAAGATTCTTTATTAGTTCTTATATGGCTTCTATGTAACAATAGTCTTTGATATATTTTCGTTTTCGTTTGTCCAATGTATAATTTATCACATTGTGTACACTTAATTTCGTAAACCACATCCGATCTATTATTAGTATTCTCTCTATCTTTCAACTTCGTGAATATTCTCTTTATCGGCTTCACATTACTCGTGGCAATTTTCAAATTCAACTCCGACAAAAGCGGTAACATATTAGGGGTGATATCTTTAACCCAAGGTAGTGTTATGTACCCACTTATTGTAGTTTGTCCTTCATGTTGAGATACCGTCTCAACACCAGACCCAAAATCAATGTTATTATTAGGCATATTAAACAGCAAAGTATTAACCAACCGTACCGGATACCCATTCGATAAAAAAAGGTTCTTCAATATCCTCAAGTTCTGATCTAACATTGTGTGATGGGTAATACGACACACCCTTGTTTTCAAATTCTTCTCAATATTCACTTTCATCCTGTACGGGTGATAGGACGCAAAATTAATGTACCGTCCCGATGAAATCGGTTTTCTATACCAACTCGCAACTAAAACATTATCTCTCCTCGTCACCAAAGTATCCAAAAATGGAACAGAATTATCAGTTTCCTTTTCCACTGTGAACTGTATTCTAAGATCAAAACCATTAAGAACTCGCAATGACGACTCAATCTGGTCTCTGGGAACCGCCGTGATGATATCATCCACGAACCTCTTGCAGAAAGGAACCTCAAACCCCAGACCCGGCAAAATACTGTCAAGGATCAGATCCATTACGTAATCTGCGATAACAGGTGATACAACAGATCCCATCGGGGTACCATCGATTTGTTTATAATGCGTATTCTCAAATGAAAAAATCACCGAATCAAACAGAAAACCAATCAGTTCGATCAATACCTGTTTATTACAGGGACAGAATTCTTCAATCCTGTGCCACTGTGTCTCAATGCATCGCACAACCGCCTGCAGGGAAATATTTGTGAACAATGATATGGCATCCCAGCTTACCAATACAAAATCCGCTGGTAATATGAAGTCATTTATGTAATCCGCAAATTCAAACGAATCCTTTACGTAATATGGGTTATTTTTGTTGTACGCATTAGTTAAAACCTCTTTCACAAACGCTGCTATGTTAGTATTCGGTGTGTTAATGGACGATATAATCGGTCTCAGACTCAATTCATTCTTATGTAATTTAGGCAACCCATAAAACTTCCCTGAAGTACCCTTGTAAAAAGTCAGTCTAGATGCTAGCGTAGGTGAAATCAACCGTTTTCCCTTTAATTTAGATATTAGTGAATTTGCTCTTTGCTGATATGTATTACTCAGATCCCTATCAAGTCTCTTGTAAACACTACCATTGTCAAGTTCTTGTAAAGCCAATCTATTATATTCTTCTCTATACATTATCGTCGTTATATTACCCTTATCCGATTCTAGCACAATTATCTCTGGATGATCCTTAAGAAATCTTCGTGTTTTGACATACCACCGATTCAACTCATCTTTACGATTTCCCCCCTGCACGAAATTGGTTATAATGTTGGTAATCCTCGCCGTCAAAACATCTCTCGATCTAACCGACTCCATACGTTCTGTTGCTACATGAACCTCCGCCAACAACCGTGGAATCGACCGACGGTATCTCAACATGAAGGACAAACTACAATAAGTGGGTACATAACACTACCTTGGGTTAAAGATATCACCCCTAATATGTTACCGCTTTTGTCGGAGTTGAATTTGAAAATTGCCACGAGTAATGTGAAGCCGATAAAGAGAATATTCACGAAGTTGAAAGATAGAGAGAATACTAATAATAGATCGGATGTGGTTTACGAAATTAAGTGTACACAATGTGATAAATTATACATTGGACAGACGAAAACGAAAATATATCAAAGACTATTGTTACATAGAAGCCATATAAGAACTAATAAAGAATCTTGTGAATTGTCGAAACATGCAATCAAGGAACGACATAGCATAGATTTTGAGAATATTAGAATACTTGATGTTGAGAAGAATGACAAAAAGAGAATGTTCCTCGAAATGGTGAGAATAGCTCAAACTGAAAATTGTTGTAATTCTAGGAAAGACATAGATCATCTTAGCTCCATCTATTCCAATCTCATTGAGTTAGACAAGAAAAATTCATCCTCGGGTACATAGTGTTCGGTGTTCGAGCGTTGACGGTGTTTTGTTTATGTCATGAAGTGGTACGCAGCTGTGTTATTGACGTGATATCGCATTACGCTTCTGCTGTTTATAATTTTACAGCATCCGTCATTAATTCGGTGTACTGCTTCTGACTTTACCTATGAGTTTTGTTCGTATTGTTGGTCGTATTTCTGCTTTCTTCACCTGTATATCGATCTCAAATTCGTAGGTACTACTTGTTTTTATGGAAAAGATTTGCTAATGTATTATTCTTGTAGCGTCTCTTGAAAATGAAACAATAAAGTTTCGAAAGCTCGAGTCTAAAGGAATAAAGAGATTCTGAACTTAACTGACTGACAACCCACTATTTTCCTGATTATATGGATATATATAGATATATCTTAGTTGAAACTGCTATTTGCTGTGTATAAATACTACTTAGAAATATTGGGATTGCAGCAACACTTAGGAAATAAAACCACTTCTTTTCTACGTCTCGAGCTTTCGCGAATGTTTATTCACCTCCTCAGGAATTCTATAACATAACAATAGACAATACCAAAAAATACATACAATAATTAGATTTACTTACGAAAAATAGGTTATCGAGAAATGATGTTGTTTAAAATCAGAAAACAATACGATATTATAAATTGAACCGACCAGTTATAATTTCCGAAACATTCAAAAATAATTCAATGTAGTTATCTAAACGTCACTCAAATAATTTCCAGGTCAACGTTGTTAATTTGATTGACTTAGACCGTCGATGTCCTTTTTATCATTCATAACATTACTGTCTTGTGATATTCTGATCGTTTCTAGAATGCGTCTGCTAAACATATTCGATTCTCTGTCGATAATGGTAGTTTCTTCAAAATTAGGTACGTGTCCTGTTTCAATAGAGTGTCTAGCAAGGGCACAGGATTTCACATTTCTTCTTATATCACTTTTGTGGGATGTAATTCTTTCATTCAAGGTTCGACCTGTTTCCCCTATGTATACTTGTTCGCATTGACTACAGGGAATCTTATAAATGACGTTAGGTGAGCGAAAGTTTGGAGTACGATCTTTCAATTTGGTGTAAACTGACCCAGCTTTTCTAATCAGTTTTTTAGTAACTCTTATATTTTGTGACCGAATTAATTTGCTAATTGCGTGAGTCATTTTCCCAACTTCTGGTAGAATAATATTTTTTGTAGGTTCGTTTCCATTGTTTGGTAATATTTTATCTGTTTGAATCGAAGTTGGTAGATTATAGACAATTTTTCTCGCAAAAGATTTTGGGTAACCATTTGCTTCCATTATTTCCACAAGTTTTCTGAAGTTAGTTTCATGGAAACTCGAATCAGACAATTTGATTATTCTTGTCTTCAGATTCCGCATGATATTAATTTTCATGCTCATAGGATGGAAAGATTGGAAATGTATATATCTCCCTGAAGACATAGGTTTGGTATACCAATTTGTTAAAATTTCTTGATTAGTGGTTCTTATTACTATTGTGTCAAGGAACGGAACAGAGTTATTATTCTCACATTCAACTGTAAATTGAATACTGTTATTATATTCATTGAAAATATTCTTAATGATATTTGTTGAATTTTCCGGAACAGCCGTTATCAAATCGTCAACGTACTTTTTACAGAAGGGCAAGGAAAAAGAGAGTTTTGGAATCATTGTATCAAGTAAGTCATCCATGACATATTGGGCAATGATGGGAGATATAATTGAACCCATTGGTGTACCTGATTTTTGAATGTAAAATTCTCCATTATATGAAAAATACGTTGATTGGAAAATAATTCGGATCAATTCCATGAAAGATGTTTTGTTCATTTTACAATTCGAAGAAATAACATTCCACTTCTTATCAAGGACTTTTAGTGCGAGATCCAAGGTAATATTTGTGAAAAGCGACACTGCATCTAGACTGATGAGTACGAAACCATTTGGTAATTTAGTGTTTTTTATCGTCTCAACAAAATGGAAAGAATTCTTCACGAAATAGGGATTATTCTTATCATAAGCCTGATTAAGTATGTTACTGAGAAATTTGGAAATTCTCTCGGTTGGACTACCTACTGATGAAATTATCGGTCGTAGTGATAAAGTAGGTTTATGTATTTTGGGTAGGCCATAATATTTTGGACAAACACCGTCATACGTTCTCAGGTTTTTGGCTTCTATATTTGTTATCATTTTTAGCTTTTCTAATTTTGAAATTTGTTTGTTGATTCTTTGCTCAACGGTATTAGTTGGATCTGATAAATTTTTCTTATAAACGTTCGAATCATTCAGTAATATCTGTGAAAGATTCACGTATTCAGTTCTATCTATCAATACAGTAACATTACCCTTATCTGATAATGTGGCAATGATATTAGTATATTGTTTCAAAAAATTCCGTGTTATGCTTTCCATTTTTTCGAATTGATTCTGAATATTGTATCTCGATTTTTGAAAGAAATTTGTTATGATGTTAGTTAACTTGGCTCGAAAGATGTTTTTTCTGTCATTATCCACGTTGTAACTAAAATTCTCAATAGAAGTTATCAGTCTTGGTATATTTATATGACGACCTTGTGGAATAAGAGAAAATTTTGGACTGGTTTCGTACTCATCAGTCTAGATGCAGTGTCGCTTTTCACAAATATTACCTTGGATCTCGCACTAAAAGTCCTTGATAAGAAGTGGAATGTTATTTCTTCGAATTGTAAAATGAACAAAACATCTTTCATGGAATTGATCCGAATTATTTTCCAATCAACGTATTTTTCATATAATGGAGAATTTTACATTCAAAAATCAGGTACACCAATGGGTTCAATTATATCTCCCATCATTGCCCAATATGTCATGGATGACTTACTTGATACAATGATTCCAAAACTCTCTTTTTCCTTGCCCTTCTGTAAAAAGTACGTTGACGATTTGATAACGGCTGTTCCGGAAAATTCAACAAATATCATTAAGAATATTTTCAATGAATATAATAACAGTATTCAATTTACAGTTGAATGTGAGAATAATAACTCTGTTCCGTTCCTTGACACAATAGTAATAAGAACCACTAATCAAGAAATTTTAACAAATTGGTATACCAAACCTATGTCTTCAGGGAGATATATACATTTCCAATCTTTCCATCCTATGAGCATGAAAATTAATATCATGCGGAATCTGAAGACAAGAATAATCAAATTGTCTGATTCGAGTTTCCATGAAACTAACTTCAGAAAACTTGTGGAAATAATGGAAGCAAATGGTTACCCAAAATCTTTTGCGAGAAAAATTGTCTATAATCTACCAACTTCGATTCAAACAGATGAAATATTACCAAATAATGGAAACGAACCTACAAAAAATATTATTCTACCAGAAGTTGGGAAAATGACTCACGCAATTAGCAAATTAATTCGGTCACAAAATATAAGAGTTACTAAAAAACTGATCAGAAAAGCTGGGTCAGTTTACACCAAATTGAAAGATCGTACTCCAAACTTTCGCTCACCTAACGTCATTTATAAGATTCCCTGTAGTCAATGCGAACAAGTATACATCCCTATGTACACCTTGTCGAACCTTGAATAAAAGAATTACATCCCACAAAAGTGATATAAGAAGAAATGTGAAATCCTGTGCCCTTGCTAGACACTCTATTGAAACAGGACACGTACCTAATTTTGAAGAAACTACCATTATCGACAGAGAATCGAATATGTTCAGCAGACGCATTCTAGAAACGATCAGAATATCACAAGACAGTAATGTTATGAATAATAAAAAGGACATCGACGGTCTAAGTCAAATATATTGTAACTTGATCGACTTGGACAAGAATATGAATCAAATTAACAACGTTGACCTGGAAATTATTTGAGTGACGTTTAGATAACTACATTGAATTATTTTTGAATGTTTCGGAAATTATAACTGGTCGGTTCAATTTATAATATCGTATTGTTTTCTGATTTTAAACAACATCATTTCTCGATAACCTATTTTTCGTAAGTGAATCTAATTATTGTATGTATTTTTTGGTATTGTCTATGTTATAGAATTCCTGAGGAGGTGAATAAACATTCGCGAAAGCTCGAGACGTAGAAAAGAAGTGGTTTTATTTCCTAAGTGTTGCTGCAATCCCAATATTCCTAAGTAGTATATAGATATATATAGATATGGATAAAGAAAAACTATTTTCTTATGAAGACCAAGAAATTATTAATGAGTGTAATGAAAAACGTGGAAAAGAAATAACAGAAGAACATTCAAATAATATGAGAAGAATTAAGCAAAGATTTTAAAAAAGAAATAATTAATGAATATAAAGGAAAAATAAAATCTTTTTCACTTGAATTTCATAATACTTTTAAAAATTGTGAAGATCAATGATTTAAAACAAAAGCAGATTCTTATGCAAATATATTAGAAAAAATTGGAAATGGTGATTTTGGTTAATAATGAAATATGACTTAATTATTGGTATTGACCCAGCAGGAATTGGTAATAATGGAACTGTTATATATTCAAAGGAAACTGATAATATTCTCTTTAATGGAACATTCAAAACGAAAACAGTTTTAGAAAGTAAAAAATTGTATAAAAAATATTTTCAAATAAAGAAAAACAATTCATTAATCAAAGAATATTATTTATTGTAGAAAATTTCTTTTTAAGTTCAAAACAATTACCAACTAATCCATTAGTAACTCCTGAAATTATCGGTGCATTAATGGTATCAGTAGAAGATATTATGAATGGAGATTATTTAGAAAATCATTCTAAAAATAAAACCAAAATAGAAAATTATAAAGAGAATATAAAATTAACAAAACATGAACAAGATGCATATAAGCATATCCAATATTATTCAAGGATATATATATAAATGGAAGAGAACGCAAATTATGTTAAATTAACAGTAAAACTGAGTAATACTATTGAACCAAAGCATTATGAAAAAGGTGATAAAGAGTTATATTATAGTGTTCGTGGTCAATGAAATGGTTTAAACTATGTCACTTCAATTTTTCATAAACCAAAACTTCATAATCGATGTATTTTATTAAATAAAAATAATAGTTACTGGTGAAATCTTTAATACTTTCAACATTCCTAAAAATCGGGTATTTTGTTCAATTAATGTTAAATGATTGAAAGAATGAAAGTAATAATTAAAGAATAAATCGAAGTCAAATTCTTTTGAGAAGTGAATAGAAGCAAATAATAAATCGTATTTTGATTAAAAAGAAGAAACATTTAAAAATAATGATGATAAAAATTAAAAAGAATAATAAATGTGGTTATGGTAGAGTTTATGCCCATAAATGTAATAACTCATGTAAGCAAAAACAAAATAAAAGAGTTAGAAAAGAGAGATCAAATTATGAATAAAGAAAAATTGAAAGAATATATTAATAAACATTCAAAAAAAAGTAGATAGGCATAGTTTATAACATTTGGGTTAATGGATATATTAATGGTTTAGAAAAATAAAAAAAAATAATAGAAAATGGTGATTTTGATAATGAATAGATGTACATGAACTGAAACAATAACATTTGAAGAATTTATTCATGAACCACATTATGATGAAATTTAAAATAAACAAAGACAAAGACAATGTGAAAATATGACAAATGAGCAATTTGATGAATATTGTAGAGCATATTGTGAAGTACATAGAATTAAAGTTGATGAAATTAATAAATCAAGACGTAAAAATTGTATTAATAAAGAAAAATTAATTAATTTTGTTATAACAACTTTAAAAGAAAATAAAGAATATAATTCTAGTGATTCATTTAAAACAGGAAAAGAAAGTGTTTTATATAATCTTCAGATTTATATTAATGAAGGAGACTTTGATTAATGATGATTATAATACCTACTTTGTTCGAAAATGAAAATGAAATGGAAATATTATCACTATTTCCGAAAGTATTTCATACAACTAATGATATTAGAGCAAATATTTTAAGACAATACCCAAATGTTAAATCAAAACACATAATTATTCGAATATAAATGAAATAAACAATATCCTCAAATGGCTGAATCTTGATATAAAAATTGAGATAATTTAATAGTGTTTATTATTTATCCACCAGAAATCGAAAGAGTGATTTATACTACCAATGCTATTGAATCTGTTAATGGTCAATTAGGAAAAGTTATTAGAAATAAAAAAGATTTTCGTAACGATGAGGCAGTTTTCAAAATATTTTACTTGGCAATCGATAATATAACAAAAAAATGAACATTACCTATTCAAAATAGAAATACAGCAATTGCTCATTTTATGATAAAATTTGAAGACAAAATTAATCTGAACTAGTACTTTGTAAAACAAAGATACACAGATCACATAAAAGACTCAATTGAGATACAGCAATTGCTCATTTCATGATAAAATTTGAAGACAGAATTAATCTGAACTAGTACTTTGTACAACAAAGATACACAGATTACATAAAAACCTCTAAACACTAGCTTACAAATGGTTGTTCTTTCTTTTACTTGAATTTTATTAAGAATATTTCAAACAGATTCTAAGAGAGTATTGTTTACTTTTATTTGCTCATCAACCAATTGTATTGAGAGTGTAGCTTGTGGATCTAAATCAATAAGTAATACTTTTTCATTTTTTAAAGCAAGTTTATAAGCAATATTTACAAAGAGTAGTTATATCAACTCCTCCTTAGAAGCAAATGATATAATTTTCATAATCATTCACTCCCACTTCCATTTTTTTTGCATATCAATTTTCTAAAATCATAGTCATTAGAGTTGTATATTTTAAATGATTTTGTTCGGCTCCATTATTAATTTTTTCTTCCAAATCTGGTGGAGATGTCATTGTTGGTAATTCTTGATTCCATGGTTTGTGTTGATATTGTTTAGTTTTTGAAAATGAAGCCATTTTTTTACTTGTTCCATTGGGTTTATTTCATTTTCTTTTCTTTGTATATTTGATTTGTCAATACTAATATTTGGCATGAATATTTTTTCCTTATATTAAATCAATTCTTAGATTATAAATAATATTAATATTATAAAATATTTAATTTTTATATTTATTGTATATATTTTCTGTAAAATTGTTTTTATATTATTTAGATTATAAATACTATTTATAATCTGAATAATTATTTAGTTGCACTTAAAAAATTAAATTAAAATTAAAATTAAAATTAAATTAAAATTAGAATTCAGCATAAAATTTTTAGATATTAAACAAGTTTTTCGTGTTTATGAACCGCTCCTTGAATATGATATTTTTTAATTCTTCTTTAGTGAAACAAAGTGATTTCTTTGGTTCTTTTTGATCATTAGAATTATTGATTTTATTAATATCACTTTGAGTTAATGAACTTGCCATTTCGGCTCTTATTTTATAATTCAATTTTTCTGAGATTTTTTGCTGTTCATTTTCAATATTAGTGATGGGCAATACTGCGATTTCTCTGTCACCGTTCCAACCCGTGACAGTTCCAGCTGTGTCACGGCGACAAATACTGGTGATTTTTTGTCACAGCTCCGACGCGACGGCGGAACGGCTGTTTAGTAACAACAGTGTTTCTATTGGAAAATATATCGCATATTTTTTATCATTATCATTATTATATATAATTCATTTGGTTCGAATCAATTCAGTGAAGTTAAGCATTCTTTCTTATAAAGCGAATACCGTGGAACATGAAAGGATGATATGGAACAATGATAGTTCAAATGACTTTGAAAAGAAAACCTATGCTGTAACGGCGACGAACGAAGCAACGAAAGATCTCCTCGTAGTTTTCCGAACAGCGATTTAAAGCCGACTACTGTACAGAAGTAGTGGCTCTCAAAATCACTGGCTTGACAATCGATCATCGGCGACTTGTTCCGAGTAGTATAATACGCCTGAGTCTCGTCACCGTGACAAAAAAGCACGGCGACTTTTATAAATTTGGAACTGTTCCAACCCGTGACAAGATCGTATCAGTGACAAAGTCACCGACTGTGACATCACAACCCATCCCTATTCAATATTGATGATTATTTCATTTTGATATTTATCAATGAAAAAAGCTTCTTTAAATTTTTAGTTTTTTTGCGAAAAATGATCGTAATGTTATTTTTGTGTTCGATCAGATTATTTAAAATTTTATTATCTTAGCAATTTGATAATATTGTTTTTCCTATTTTTTCGTCTTTAATATTAGGTAATGTTTCAATATTTCGATTGTTTTCTTTATGTTTTGGAATGATAATAGGTTCTGAAATATATTTTAATTTTTGATAATAGTTTGAATTTTTAATCAAAAGTGATTCTTCTAGTGTATCAGTTGAATCTTGTTCTGCTTTAGTAACTGTATTTAATTGTTCAGTTAAATCTTGTTTGGCTCTATTTGAATCATTAATTTGTTTTTCATTACTTATTTCAGTTTTTTAAAAATTGAATTTCATCTGTTGAATCTTGTTTTGCTTTAGTAGTTGTATTTAATTGTTCAGTTAAATCTTGTTTGGCTTTAATTAAATCATTGATTTGTTTTTCATTACTTATTTCAGTTTCTTCTAAAGATTGAATTTCATCTGTTAAATCTTCTTTTGCTTTATTCAAATCACTGATTTGTTTTTCATTACTTATTTCAGTTTCTTTTGAAGATTGAATTTCATCTGTTAAATCTTGTTTTGCTTTAGTAAATTTTTTTAGTAACTTTATTAACTATTTAATTGTTCAGTTAAATCTTGTTTGGCTTTATTAAATCATTAATTTGTTTTCCATTATTTATTGCAGTTTCTTTTAAAGATTAAATTCCATCTGTTAAATCTTGTTTTGCTTTAGTAACTCTATTTAATTTTTCAGTTGAACTTGTTTTGTTTTATTTAAATCAATAATTTGTTTTTCATCACTTATTTAAGTTTCTTTTGAAGATTGGATTTCATATATTAATTATTGTTTTGCTGTAGTGACTGTATTTAATTGTTCAGTTAAATCTTGTTTTGCTTTATTCAAATCATTAATTGGTTTTTCATAATTTTTTTTATCAATTTCAAAACTCTCTAATTCTTCTTCTTTAAGTATTAAATTTTGACTTAGTCGATGATTTTCTTCCTTAAATTTTCTAATTCTTCATATTTATCATCATTAGAATCATCTTTCAAAGATGATAATGAATTGTGTAATTTTTCAAAGACTTGAATTAATTTGTTTTTCATTTCTAGATCATAATTGACTTTTTTAAAATTTTTTGAAGGATTTTTGATAGCTTTTTTAAACGTTTCAATTTTTTCTAATGAATATTTAGTTTTCTCTCCTAAGTCTTGAATAGTATCGTATACAAATGTTTGATTTAATGAATCTTTCATATTTTCATATTGATTATCATTTTCTAATGTAGAACTCTCTAAACATAATGCTTCTTCAATAAATTTATTTTTTGATTTTAATTCATAATTTGATTGATATAAATCGTTCAAAATATGTGTGATACGTTTTTTGAACGTTTCAATTTTTTCTAATGAATATTTATTTTTGCCTTCTAAGTCTTGAATTGTATCGTATACAAATGTCAAAATTTTGGTTTCGGCCGTCCTCGAGGCCCAGGAGCAAGACGCCGATATCCAGGCATCTATACGCTAGCTGTTCGTTATGAGTCAGCTAGCGTATGAATGCCTGGGCATCGGCGTATGGTACTGAGCTTCTCAGACGGCGGAAACCACCGTTTGGAGCCCCATGGTCTCGGTTTGGCTCTGGGTTGCTACTTCCAGAGAATCAGGGGCGCCATGTGGGCCGGGTTGTGCCTTTCCCACTGCCACGGTCGGGGTGAATAGCCGTGGGTGATCCATATCGGGGCGAGTGGGTTTCGGTGTCTCTGGAGAACAGATTGGTGGGACCAACGGCTATTCAACCAACCGTGGCAGTGGGAAAGGCACAACCCGGCCCATCCGGCGCCCCCGATGCTCTCGAACTAGCCACCCAGAGCCAATTCGAGACAAAGGGCTTCAAAAACGTGGTTTCGGCCGTCTGAAAAGCCCAGTACCATACGCCGATGCCCAGGCATTCACACGCCAGCTGACTAATAACGAACAACTAGCGTATGGATGCCTGGATATCGGCGTGTTGCTCCTGGGCCTCGAGGACGGCGGAGACCACAGATTTGAGACTCTTTGTCTCGAATTGGCTCTGCGTGGCTAGTTCGGGAGCATCGGGGGCGATGGATGGGCCCGGTTGTGCCTGTCGCACTGCCACGGTCGGTTGAATAGCCGTGAGTCCCCCCAATCTGGGCTCCAGGGACAACGAAACCCACGACACCCGCTCCGATATGGACCACCCACGGCTATTCACCCCGACCGTAGCAGTGAGACAGGTACAACCAGGCCCAGTCAGCGCCCCCGATGATGCCGAAGTAGTCACGCAGAGCCAATTCGAGACAAGGGGTCTCAAAACTGTGGTCTCCGCCGTCCTCGATGCCCAGGAGCAAGACGCCGATATCGAGGCATCCATACGCTAGCTGTTCGTAATTAGTCAGCTGGTGTATGAATGCCTGAGCATCGGCGTATGGTCCTGGCCTTCTCAGACGACCGAAACCACCGTTTTGAGCCCCATGGTCTCGGTTTGGCTCTGGGTTGCTAGTTCGAGAGCATCGGGGGCGCCGGATGGGCCGGATTGTGCCTCTCCCACTGCCACGGTGGGGGTGAATAGCCGTGGGTGATCCATATGGGGGCGAGTGTCGTGGGTTTCAGTGTCCCTGGAGCGGAGATTGGTGGGACCCACGGCTATCCAACCGACCGTGGCAGTGGGAAAGGCACAACCCAGCCCATCCGACTCCCCCGATGCTCTCGAACCAGCAACCCAGAACCAAACCGAGACCATGGGGCTCAAAACGGTAGATTCGGCCTTCTGGGAAGCCTAGGACCATACGCCGATGCCCAGGCATTCATACACCAGCTGACTAATAACGAACAGCTAGCGTATGGATGCCTGAAGATCGGCGTTTTGTTCCTGGGCCTGGAGGACGACCGAAACCACAATTTTGAAACCCTCGGTGTCGAATTGGCTCTAGGTTGCTAGTTTGGCAGCATCGGGGGCGCTGAATGGACCTGGTTGTGCCTGTCCCACTGCTACGGTCGAGGTGAATAGCCGTGGGTGGTCCATATCGGGGCGGGTGTCGTGGGTTTCGTTGTCCCTGGAGCGCAGATCGGGGGGACCCATGTTGCCGGAACCTTAATTTTTGTGAAAAAAGGTCCGACGGGCCGTGGTAGAACGGTCCCATTTTATATGTGTGGGTGCGTTTGGTGGTGAATTAATAGTCGGTTTGTCGAGAAAACGCTCAGAACTGCTTCGCCGAGTGGCTGTCGAAAGACTGCCCCGAGCCACACAATCAGGCCGATATTTATACTACTTTAATGAATGGGGTCCATTGTTCTAAGGAGTGGGGTCGCTAATATTGGGAGAGTCGCATTGGCATCAGTCGCCCCCCCGTTAAGATATTTGCGACCCCTTTTGGACCCCATGTAGTATTTCCGTAATATGGCCGATGTGGGACTCGAGTGAAACGCCGTGAGCAGAAGTTTTATTGATGATTGAAAAATTACAAAATTAACTCTTAACTAAAAACTTAACTAAATATAAAATCGTAAATTAAAAGGCACAAAGAAAAAGAAACGGAAAAACGTCACTTATCCCGAAAAGTTCGAAACCACACACACGCGGGCACGCACTGGTCAGTGTTCGCATGGTGGTGTATGTGGTGGCTGGCGTCGGAGCATCCCCTGGCCGGGATGTGGGCGAAGCTTGACGAGGGTCGTCAGGCGGCTTCGGCGGGATAAGGCGTCGGACGGCGTCGGGCGGCCGTTGGGGTGAAGATTTCCATGGTTCGATGTTCCATGGCGGGTCTGGATTCGGTGTGATGACGAAAATGGCTATTGGCGGCATAACCATTTTGATGAATTCTGCAGGCGCATTTTCGGTAGCACCTCGGCGGCAAAAGTTCACCGTGTCGTATGTTGCAGTAACGGAATGAGTCGTCTGGGCGACGACGAGAGAAAACTTGGTCGGCTGAGTAATGTCGTGAGCGGAATGAGACGTCTGGGCGACGTCACGAACGGAGAAAGTCGGCTGGGCGACGGCGAAAACGGTATGCTGTCGGGCGACAGCGACGATGAAGAACGGTTGCTGGACAGCAACGACGGCGGAAACGGAATGAGACGTCTGGGTGACGACAGAAGAAATCGAACTTCTGACGGAATCGGGTTCGTGTACGTTGGCGAAACTTGCAGGTGCGTCTGGGTCAGCACCTTGTCGGCTAAATTTCTCCATACGAATTGAAAGCGGCGATTCGTCGGGCTCGATCTCGTTGACCGTGCGGCCAACGGTAGCGATGATAGCGGGTTCATCGTCGATTCGTAGCGGGCATACTACGGACGTTTGGACGGCGTCCACGAAGACGGAATGCTGTCGGACGACAGCGACGGTGCAGGTTGGTTGCTGGATAGCAACGACGGCGCAAGACAATGGATTCACGCTGGGTGCGTGAACGGCGATCTGGTCGGTAACGGAAAGTGGCTGCTGGACAGCAGCGACGATGACCTCGGCAGGTTGGTGCGTAACCTTAGCGAACGGCGAAACAGGCTGTTTCGTGACGGCGATGAAACGAGTGGTACGCAGCTTGGGCGCCTGGACGGTCGATGAAATGGCCTGCAGAAGGCGAAGTTTACGATTGACCGGCTGCCTGGTTGCAGCGGTCGGCGGCGACGATGTATTCGGCTGGACGGGTGACCTCTTCGGCGAGCGCTGCTTGGCTCCAGTGACGCCGTCAGGAAAACATCGCGAAGTCGGAATCAGTTGTGGCTGCTGGGGCGCAGCGACGGAGGGTGACGATTGCCGCTTGGATGCGGCGACGGAAGACGGTTGGAGCGGCGGCATCTGGGGTGCGGCGCCGTCCGGCGATGTGTAACGGGGCTGCTTGGACGCAGCGACGGGAGACGATTGCCGCTTGGGTGCGGCGACGGGAACGATCGGTTTGTGGACCACTGGCTTCTGCTTCGAGGGGCTGCCATTGGGGTGGTCACCGAAGGCGTCCGGACCGTCGGGGTGGCTGGTTGTCGATGGTGGTGGCGATTTTTCCCCAAAATTTTTAAAGAACTTTGGAGAGGCGGAGTCATGACGGATCTTCGAATGGGCGGAGCCTGGACTGCTCCTGGTGTGGAATTTTCTGGTCTCGGCACCGGCGTACGGGACGAAGTCGTAATCGGCGAATTCGAGATAAACGAGGTATTCGATCTCGTCAAGCGTTTCGTCTCTAAGGTCGTACTGGCTCATACGATCTGCCGCTTCCCCGGTAATTCAACCGACCGTGGCAGTGCAACAGGCACAACCCGGCCCATCCAGCGCCCCCGATGCTCCCGAACTAGCCACGAGGACCCAATTCGAGAGTTGGGTCTCAAAACTGTGGTTTCGGCCGTTCTCGAGGCCCAGGAGCAAGACGCCGATCTGCAGGCATCCATACGCTAGCTGTTCGTTATATGTCAGCTGGTGTATGAATGCCTGGGCATCGGCGTATGGTCCTGGGCTTCTCAGACGGCCGGAACCCCCCCATGGTCTCGGTTTGGGCCTAGGTTGCTAGTTCGAGAGCATCGGGGGCGCTGGATGGGCCGCATTGTGCCTTTCCCACTGCCACGGTGGGGGTAAATAGCCGTGGTTGATCCATATGGTGGCGAGTATCGTGGGTTTCGGTGTCCCTGGAGCTCAGATTGGTGGGACTCACGGCTATTCAAGCGACCGGGGCAGTGGGAAAGGCACAACCCGGCAGAACCGGCGCCCCCGATGCTCTCGAACTGGCAACCCAGAGCCACACCCAGACCATGGGGCTCAAAACGGTAGTTTCGGCCGTCTGAGAAGCCCAGGAACATACGCCGATGCCCAGGCATTCATACACCAGCTGACTAAAAACGAACAGCTAGCGTATGGATGCCTGGAGATCGGCGTCTTGCTCCTGGGCCTCGAGGACGGCCCAAACCACAATTTTGAGACCCTCGGTCTCGAGTTGGCTCTGGGTTGCTAGTTCGGCAGCATCTGGGGCGCTGAATGGGCCTGGTTGTGCCTGTCCCACTGCTACGGTCGGGGTGAATAGCCGTGGGTGGTCTATATCAGGGCGGGTGTCATGGGTTTCGTTGTCACTGGAACGCAGATTGGGGGACGCACGGCTATTCAACCGACCGTGGCAGTGCGACAGGCACAACCGGGCCCATCCAGCGCCCCCCATGCTCCCGAACTAGCCACGCAGACCCAATTCGAGACCATGGCTCTTAAATCTGTGGTTTCGGCCGTCCTCGAGGCCAAGGAGCAAGAAGCCGATCTCCAGGCATCCATACGCTAGTTGTTCGTTATTAGGCAGCTGGTGTGTGAATGCCTGGGCATCGGCGTATTGTCCTGGGCTTCTCAGACGGCTGAATCCACCGTTTTGAGCCCCATGGTTTCGGTTTGGCTCTGGGTTTCTAGTTCGAGAGCATCGGTGGCGCTGGATGGGCCGGGTTGTGCCTTTCCCACTGCCACGGTCGAGGTGAATAGCCGTGGGTGATCCATATCCGGGCGAGTGTCGTGGGTTTCGGTGTCCCTGGAGCGCAGATTGGTGGGACTCACGTCTATTCAACCGACCGTGGCAGTGGGGAAGGCACAACCCGTCCCATCCGGCGCCCGCGATGCTCTCGAACTGGTAACCCAGAGCCAAACAGAGACTATGGGGCTCAAAACGGTAGTTTCGTCCATCTGAGAAGCCCAGGACCATAAGCCGATGCCCAGGCAATCATACACCAGCTGACTAATAACGAACAGCTATCGTATAGATGCCTGGATATCGGCGTGTTGCTTCTGGGCCTTGAGGACGGCGGAAACCACAGTTTTGAGACCCTTTGTTTGGAATTGGCTCTGCGTGGCTTGTTAGGGAACACCGGGGGCGCTGGATGGTCCCGGTAGTGCCCGTCGCTTTGCTACGGTCGGTTGAATAGCCGTGGGTCTCCCCAATCTGCGCTCCAGGCACAACAAAACCCACGACACCCACCCCGATATGGACCAACTGCGGCTATTTACCCCGACCGTAGCAGTAGGACAGGTACATCCAGCCCCATTCAGCGCCCCGGATGCTGCCGAACTAGCAACCCAGAGCCAACTCGTGACCGAGGGTCTCAAAATTGTCGTTTTGGCTGTCCTCGATGCACAGGCATCCATACGCTAGCTGTTCGTTATTAGTCAGCTGGTGTATGAATGCCTGGGCATCGGCGTATGGATGCCTGGAGTTCGGCGTCTTGCTCCTGGGCCTCGAGGACGGCCGAAACCACAACTTTCAGACCCTCGGTCTCGAGTTGTCTCTGGGTTGCTAGTCCGGCAGCATCTGGGGCGCTGAATGCGACTGGTTGTGCCTCTCCCACAGCTACGGTCGGGGTGATTAGCCATGGCTGGTCCATATCAGGGCAGGTGTCGTGGGTTTCGTTGTCCCTAGAGCGCAGATTGGGGGGACTCACGGCTATTCAACCGACGGTGGCAGTGCAACAGGCACAACCGAGCCCATCCAGCGCCCCCGATGCTCCCGAACTAGTCACGCAGATCCATTTCGAGACCATGTGTCTCAAAACTGTTGTTTTGGCCGTCCTCTAGGCCCAGGAGCAAGACGCCGATCTCCAGGCATCCATACACTAGCTGTTCGTTATTAGTCAGCTTATGTATGACTGCCTGGGCATCAACGTATGGTCCTGGACTTCTCAGATGGCCGAAACTACCGTTTTGAGCCCCATGGTCTCGGTTTGGCTCTTGGTTGCTAGTTCGAGAGCATCGGGGGCGCCGGATGGGCCGGGATGTGCCTTTCCGACTGCCACGGTGGGGGTGGATAGCCGTAGGTGATCCATATGGGAGCGAGTGTCGTGGGTTTCGGTGTCCCTGGAGCGCAGATAGGTGGGACCCACGGCTATTCAACCGACCGTGGCAGTGAGAAAGGCACAACCCGGCCCATCCGGCACCCCCGATGCTCTCGAACTAGCAACCCAGAGCCAAACCGAGACCATGGGGCTCAAAATGGTGGTTTCGGCCGTCTGAGAAGCCCTGGACCATACGCCGATGCCCAGGCGTTCATAGACTAGCTGACTAATAACGAACAGCTAGCGTATGGATGCCTGGAGATCGGCGTCTTGCTCCTGGGCCTCGAGGAAGGCCGAAACTAAGTTTTGAGACCCTCTGTCACGAGTTGGCTCTGGGTTGCTAGTTTGGCAGCATCGGGGGCGCTGAATGGGCCTGGTTGTGCCTGTCCCACTGCCACGGTCGGGGTTATTAGCCGAGGGTGGTCTTAAGCGGGGCGAGTGTCGTGGATTTCGGTGTCCCTGGAGCGCATATTGGTGGGACCCACGGCTATTCAACCGAACATGGCAGTGGGAAAGGCAAAATCCGGCCCATCCGGCGCCCCCGATGCTCTCGAACTAGCAACCCAGAGCCAAACCGAGACCATGGGGCTCAAAACGGTGGTTTCGGCTATCCTCGAGGCCCAGGAGCAACACGCCGATATCCAGGCATCCATACGCTAGTCGTTCATTATTAGTCAGCTGGCGTATGAATGCCAGGGCATCGGCGTACGGTACTGGGCTTTTCAGACGGCAGAAACCACGTTTTTGAATCCCTTTGTCTCGAATTGGCTCTGGGTAGCTAGTTCGAGAGCATCGGGGGCGCCGGATGGGCCGGGTTGTGCCTTTTCCACTGCCACGTTTGGTTGAATAGCCGTGGGTCCCACCAATATGCGCGCCAGGGACACCGAAACCCACGACACTCGCCCCGATATGGAAAACCCACGGCTATTCACCCCGACCGTAGCAGTGGGAAAGGCACAACACGGCCCACCCGACGCATCCGATTCTCTGGAAGTAGCAAGTCAGAGCCAAACCGAGACCATGGGGCTCAAAACCGTGGTTTCGGCCGTCTGAGAAGCCCAGGACCATACGCCGATGCCCAGGCATTCATACACAAGCTGACTAATAACGAACAGCTATCGTATGGATGCCTGGATATTCATTCAACGCCCCTGATGCTGCCCTAAAAGCAACCTAGCCCTCTCTCCATGCCATGTGGGTTTCGTTGTCCCTGGAGCGCAGATTGGAGGGACCCACGGCTATTCAACCGACCGTGGCAGTGCGACAGGCACAACCGGGCCCATATGGCGCCCGCGATGCTCTCGAACTAGCAACCCAGAGCCAAACCGAGACCATGGGGCTCAAAACGGTGGTTTCGGCCGTCTGAGAAGCCCACGACCATACGCCGATACCCAGGCATTCATACACCAGCTGACTTATGAAGAACAGCTAGCGTATGGATGCCTGGAGATCGGCGTCTTGCTCCTGGGCCTCGAGGACGGCCGAAACCACAATTTTGAGACTCTTGGTCACTAGTTGGCTTTGGGTTACTAGTTCGGCCGCATTTGGGGCGCTGAATGGGCCTGGTTCTGCCTGTCCCACTGCTACGGTTGGGGTGGATAGCCGTGGGTGGTCCATATCAGGGCGTGTGTCGTGGGTTTCGTTGTCCCTGGAGCGTAGATTGGGGGGACCCACAGCTATTCAACCGACCGTAGCAGTGCAACAGGCACAACCGGGCCGATCCAGCGCCACCGATGCTCCCGAACTAGCCACGCAGACCCAATTCGAGACCATGGGTCTCAAAACTGTGGTTTCGGCTGTCCTCGAGGCCCAAGGGCATGAAGCCAATCTCCAGGCATCCATACGCTAGCTGTTCGTTATAAGTCAGCTGGTGTATGAATGCCTGGGCGTCGGCGTATGGTCCTGGGCCTCTCAGACGGCCGAAACCACCATTTTGAGCCCCATGGTCTCGGTTTTGCTCTGGGTTGCTAGTTCGAGAGCATCGAGGGCGTCGGATGGGCCGGATTTTGCCTTTCCCACTGCCACGGTGGGGGTCAATAGCCGTGGGTGATCCATATGGGGGCCAGTATCGTGGTTTGCGGTTTTCCTGGAGCGCAGATTGGAGGGACCCACGGCTATTCAACCGACCGTAGCAGTGGGAAAGCCACACCCTGGCCCATCCGGCGCCCCCGATGCTTCCGAACTAGCAACCCAGAGCCAAACCGAGACCATGGGGCTCAAAACGGTGGTTTCGACCGTCTGAGAGGCCCAGGATCATACGCCGATGCCAAGGCATTCATACACCAGCTGACTTATAACGAACAGCTAGCGTATGGATGCCTGGAGATCGCCGTCTTTCTCCTAGGCCTCGAGGACGGCCGAAACCACAATTTTGAGACCGTCGGTCTGGAGTTGGCTCTATGTTGCTAGTTCGGCAGCATCTGGGGCGCTGAATGGGCCTGGTTGCGCCTGTCCTACTGCTACGATCGGGGTGAATAGCCATGGGTGGTCCATATCAGGGCAGGTGTCGTGGGTTTCGTTGTCCCTAGAGTGAGATTGGTGTGACCCACGGCTATTCAACCGACCGTGGCAGTGCAAGAGGCACAACCGGGCCCATCCAGCGTCCCCGATGCTCCCGAACTAGCCACGCAGACCCAATTTGAGACCATGGGTCCCAAAACTGTTGTTTCGGCCGTCCTCGAGGCCCAGGAGCAAGACGCCGATGTCCAGGCATCCATACGCTTTCTTCTTTAGTCCATCTTCCAAAAACGGAAGTTTGGTGACCCATCAGCTGACGTTGGAAAAAATCTCTTTCCAAAATTCACGGTTTTCGGCCGATCGAATGACCTCTTCCAGGGAATAGCCAGTGATGGTTTTCATCTGGTCTATCCAACGCATAGGCGTTCTTCCACGACTTCTCTTCCTTTCTATTTTTCCTTCGATTATCAGCTTTTCCAGACTCAATCCATCCCTTCTTATGATGTGGCCAAAAAACCCTAGAATTCTCTGTTTGCACGCCACTGCCAGTCTCGTTTCCACATTTATCAAAACCAAAATTGAGGAGTTGGTTCTCCTCTCCATCCATGAAATTCTCAACATCCTCCTGTAAGTTCACATCTCAAAGGCGTTTACGCGTTTTATATCTTCTACTTTGAGTGTCCATGTTTCGGATCCGTAGAGCATCACTGAGAAGGTAAGTGCCTTAAGTAGCCGCAATTTGCTGTTCCTGGAGATATGATTATCTTTCAATATTGGTGTTAGCCTGCTCACTGCTTCTCTCCCAAGTGTAACGCGCCTCCTTATCTCTTTGGATGATCCGCCGTCTGCTTGTACAATTGAACCTAAGTATATAAACTCATTCACTTTTTGGTAGCCGTTCAGTACATTGGTGTGTGGTAATACTCCTGCTCGATCTATAACCATAACCTTTGTCTTATTTCTGTTGATTGTCAATCCATACTTGTTGCTTGCTTCTTCAACACGCTTTATTAGTTGGCTCATCTCCGGTTCGGATTTGGTTATTAACGTGGATCCATACGCTAGCTGTTCGTTATAAGTCCGACCGTGGCAGTGGGAATGGCACAACCCGCCCCATCCGGCGCCCCCGATGCTCTCGGACTGGTAACCCAGTGCCAAACAGAGACCATGGGGCTCAGAACCGTAGTTTCGTCCATCTGAGAAGCCCAGGACCATACGCCGATGCCCAGGCAATCATACACCAGCTGACTAATAACGAACAGCTAGCGTATGGATGCCTGGATATCGGCGTGTTGCTCCTGGGCCTCGAGGACGGCCCGAAACAATAGTTTTGAGACCCATGGCCTCCAATTAGGTCTGCGTGGCTAGTTCGGGAGCATCGGGGGCGCTGGATGGGCCCGGTTGTGCCTGTCGCACTGCCACGGTCGGTTGAATAGCCGTGGGTCCCCTCAATCTACGCTCCAGGGACAACGAAACCCACGACACCCGCCCTGACATGGACCACCCACGGCTATTCACCCCCACCGTGGCAGTGGGAAAGGCACAATGCGGCCCATCCAGCGCCCTCGATGTATGCCGAACTAGCCACGCAGAGCCAATTCGAGACTAAGGGTCTCAAAACTGTGGTTTCCGCCATCCTCGAGGCCCAGGTGCAACACGCCGATATCCAGGCATCCATCCGCTAGCTGTTCGTTATTAGTCAGCTGGCGTATGAATGCCTGGGCATCGACGTATGGTACTATGCTTTTCAGACGGCTGAAACCACGTTTTTGAATCCCTTTGTAGCGAATTGGATCTGGGTGGCTGGTTCGGGAGCATCAGGGGCGCTGGATAGGCTCGGTTGAGCCTGTCGCACTGCCACAGTCGGTTGAATAGCCGTGGTTCCCCCCGATCTGCGCTCCAGGGACAACGAATCCCACGACACCCGCCCCGATATGGACCACCCACGGCTATTCACCTCGACCGTAGCTGTGGGACAGGCACAACCAGGTCCATTCAACGCCCCCGATGCTGCCGAACTACCAACCTAGAGCCAACTCGAGACCGAGGGTCTCAAAATTGTGGTTTCGGCCGTTCTCTAGGCCCAGGAGCAAGACGTCGATATCCAGGCATCCATACGCTAGTTGTTCGTCATTAGTTAGCTGGGGTATGAATGCCTGGGCATCGGCGTATGGTCCTGGACTTCTCAGACGGCTGAAACCACCGTTTTGAGCTCCATGGCCTC
Source organism: Novius pumilus (assembly GCA_020654155.1). Classification (NCBI taxonomy): domain Eukaryota; kingdom Metazoa; phylum Arthropoda; class Insecta; order Coleoptera; family Coccinellidae; genus Novius; species Novius pumilus. The sequence continues at coordinate 36,928 of JAIFOV010000532.1, read as the reverse complement.
GGTTTCGCTGTGGGTTGCTAGTTCTAGAGCATCGGGGGAGGCGGATGGGCCGGATTGTGCCTTTCCCACTGCCACGGTGGGGGTGAATAGCCGTGGGTGATCCATATGGGGGCGAGTACCATGGGTTTCGGTGTCCCTGGAGCGCAGATTGGAGGGACCCACGGCTATTCAACCGACCGTGGCAGTGGGAAAGGCACAACCCGGCTCATCCGGCTTCCCCGATGCTCTCGAACTAGCAACCCAGAGCCAAACAGAGACCATGGGGCTCAAAACGGTAGTTTCGTCCATCTGAGCAGCCCAGCACCATACGCCGATGCCCAGGCAATCATACACCAGCAGACTGATAACGAACAGCTAGCGTATGGATGCCACGAGATCGGCGTCTTACTCCTGGGCCTCGAGGACGGCCGAAACCACAATTTTCAGACCCTCGGTCTCGAGTTGGTTATTGGTTGCTAGTTCGGCAGCATCGGGGGCGCTGAATGGACCTGTTTGTGCCTGTCCCACTGCTGCGGTCGTGGTGAATAACCGTGGGTGGCCCATATCGGTGCGGGTGTCGTGGCAGTGCGACAGTCACAACCGGACCCATCCAGCGCCCCCGATGCTCCCGAGCTAGCCACCCAGAGCCCATTCGGGACAAAGGGATTCAAAAACGTGGTTGTTTCGGCCGTCTGAAAATACCAGTACCATACGCCGATGCCCAGGCATTCATACGCCAGCTGACTAATAACGAACAGCTATCGTATGGATGCCTGGAGATCGGCGTGTTGCTCCTGGGCCTCGAGGACGGCGGAAACCACAGTTTTGACACCCTTTGTTTGGTTCTGAGTGGCTAGTTCTGGAGCATCGGGGGCGCTGGATGGGCCCGGTTGTGCCTGTTGCACTGCCACGGTCGGTTGAATTGCCGTGGGTCCCCCCAATCTGTTCTCCAGGAACAACGAAACCCACGACACCCGCCCCGATATGGACCACCCACGGCTATTCAACTCGACCGTAGCAGTGGGACAGGCACAACCAGGTCCATTCAACGCCCTCGATTCTGCCGAACTAGCAACCTAGAGCCAATTTGAGACCGAGGGTCTCAAAATTGTGGTTTCGGTCGTCCTCGAGGTCCAGGAGCAAGACGCCGATCTCCAGGCATCCATACGCTAGCTGTTCGTTATTAGTCAGCTGGTGTATGAATGCCTGGGCATCGGCGTATGGGCTTCTCAGACGGCCGAAACTACCGTTCTGAGCCCCATGGTCTCGGTTTGTCTCTGGGTTGCCAGCTCGAGAGGATTGGGGGCGCCGGATGGGGCGGGTTGTGCCTTTCCCACTGCCACGGTCGATTGAATAGCCGTGGGTTCCACCAATCTGCGCTCCAGGGACACCGAAACCCACGACACTCGCTCCGATATGGATCACCCACGGCTATTCACCCCGACCGAGGCAGTGGGAAAGGCACAAACCGGCCCAGCGGCGCCCCCAAAACGGTGGTTTCGGCCGTCTGAGAAGCCCAGGGACATACGCCGATGCCCAGGCATTCATACACCAGCTGACTAATAACGAACAGCTAGCGTATGGATGCCTGGCTCCTTGGCTTCGAGGACAGCCGAAACCACAGTTTTGAGACACATGGTCTCGAATTGGGTCTGCGTGGCTAGTTCGAGAGTATCGGGGGCGCTGGATGGGCCCGGTTCTGGTTAAAATCTTTTATAAAATAAAGTTAAATGATGTTATATATTTTAAAAGTAAGAGGTATTTATAATAAAAAATTATCCAATTAATGTTAGTAAAGAGCAATTTCAGAATATAAGATTAATTTTAGAAATTAGCAAAAAAAACACAACCAAGAAGTTTAGGTTTATATAAAATATTTTGTGCAGTTTTATATGTATTGAAAAGTGGTTGTCAATGAAGAATGTTACCAAAAAATTTTTTTAAATGACAAATTGTATATTATTACTTTTAAGTTTGAAGTAAAAATAATTGCAAAGAACCTAGTGTAATACAATTAATCAAAAAAAAAATCAGTTATATAATTCCGAGTCAATGATGGTAGAAAAGAACGAACTAGTTTTTGTATTATTGATTCACAAAGTGTGAAAAACATAAATACTGCTAAAAATAAAGGATATGATGCTGGTGAAAAAATTTCAGGGATAAAGCGTCATATTGTTGTTGATTCTCAAGGTTAACCATATGCAATTTACATAACCGAAGCAGGAAAAACAGATCGTAATAGCGCTATAATAATGATTGAAAAAGATGAAGAAAATCTTTCTACAGTGCAAAAAAGATTAGTTAGTTATACTGGTGAAAAATTTGCTTCTTAAATCAGAACAATAATAAACGCAAAGGTTCAAATTATCAAACGTAAAGAATTACATTCTTTTGTAGTATTACCAAGAAGATGAGTTATAGAACGAAGTTTTGCATGATCAGAAAAATGCAGAAGATTATGAAAGAATTGCGAACGAAATCTAAACACTAGCTAACGAATGGTTGTTCTTTCCTTTATTTAAATTTTATTTAAAAGATTTTAAACAGGTTCTAATGTTTATAGAATATTTAGTTAAAACAAAAATTATGTTTCATTTTTAAAATATTAATAGGTAATGTTTAGTAATCTGTGTAACAAAAATATTTATGTTTATTTAATTATAGTAAATATAATTAAATGACTAGAAAGAGTGAGTTACAAATGGCTAAAAAAGATAACTTTAATAATAATGATCCAATATCAAAAGCAGTAGATTTATCATTAGAAAATACTGAAGATTTAACAACAGTTTTTAAAGGAGGAGGTTTATATAAAGAATTAACAAAAAGATTAATAGAAGGAATATTGAAATCTGAAATGCAAAATTATTTAGGATATGAAAAAAATTAACATAATAAGACTGAAAATGCTCGTAATGGTATAAGTTCAAAAAAATTAATAACTCAACAAGGTAAAATTGAGATTGATGTATCATGAGATCGCAATAGCAATTTTAATCCGATAATAGTTGCTAAAAGAAAAAGAAGATTCGATGGTTTTGGTCAACAAGTTCTTTCGTTATATATGCCAAAGGTATGACAAAGGTATGATATGAAGAAAATTAACATAATAAGACTGAAAATGCTCATAATGGTATTAGTTCAAAAAAATTAATAACTCAACAAGGTAAAATTGAGATTGATGTATCATGAGATCGTAAAAGCAATTTTAATCCGATAATAGTTGCTAAAAGAAAAAGAAGATTCGATGGTTTTGGTCAACAAGTTCTTTCGTTATATATGCCAAAGGTATGACATTATCAGATATTAGAATGCAGTTACAGGAGTTATATCATGGTTCTGATATTAGTGAAAGTGTTATTAGTCAAATTACTGATGATGTTATCGATGATGTTAAAGCATGGCAAAATCGACCATTAGAAAGTATTTATCCCATTGTTTATTTTGATTGTATAAAATAGTTAAAGTACGACAAGGTGAACGTATTATTGATAAATCTGTTTATATAGCCTTAGGAGTAGATTCAGAAGGTAAAAAAGATGTTTTAAGTTTATGTATTAGTGAAAATGAAGGTTCTAAATTTTGATTAGCAAATTTAACAGAAATGAAAAATCGAGGATTAGATGATATTCTTATTGCTTGTAGTGATAATTTAACAGGCATGTCAGAAGCAATATAATCAGTTTATCCTAAAACTGAACATCAATTATTCATAACTTCCTCAAATTCGAAATTGTATAAAATATGTTTCATACAAACATCGAAAAACTCTAGTTGCAGATTTAAAAACAATTTATACTGCATGTAGCGAAGAACAAGCAATGCACGCTAAATGGCGCATCCAAACGTACACGAACATTCGCGTCGTAAACCCTGTCATTTTTGAAGATTTAAATGAGGCTTAGAGCCAATAAACAAGAGTTAATCCATCATTGTGGTCGATTTTCGCCTGATTCCGTCGGTATTTTCGAACTAAATCAGACCCATATGTGGCTTTAACTACTTGGTCTATCATCGACCTGCTACTGTTTGGGGTTCGTCTAGTTTCCAGTAAATGTCGGTGTTTGGGAGACGAATTTGGGAGGTAGAAAAAATATTTATTGCCCCATTAAACCACCCAATCGGTCAACGACGATTGCACCATTATCCAATAAAATAATGAAATTTTTTTTGCATTGGTACCGACAAAATGAAAAATCCATTCAGGTACTTTCTCGAAAACCGGTAGGACTCACGCCTCAGGCGTTTTGTGTGAAAACACCCGAACTCGAGTAAGAACTTGAAAAAAGTCCCATAAATAATATTTTACGACGCGAATGTTCGTGTAAGTCTGGATGCGTTACAGAAAGAACTTGCTGAAGTGCTAATAGTATAACTTAAACCAAAATGTTTTAAAATTGTATATTCAACTTTAAAATTTGAATGACATTATTCATTATTATCGAATTCAAAATAAAAGTTACTAAATCAAATTAAGTATAAATCAGTAATTATAATTTAAACTGTGATCGCGAATTATTTTATAGTTGTTAACTATAACATGTTAACTTTTTTCTTTTTTATACCTCTTCAAATATGAAGAAACATTTTTAGATGATAAAAATAAAAAGTTGAAAACTATATTATTTTGATTTATTAATTTGATTCCATATTCTACTCGCATCTAAATTAAATGGTATTACAATAATTTCATAGTGAATAATTTCGCGACTAGGGTATCCAAATTTTGTCACTATTTCTTAAAAACTTGGATGAAATAGTGTTGCTAATTCTAATGTTTCAAATGCTTTATATTTCATGACATCACCTTGATTGGTTTTATATTTTGATAAATACATTTCTTTGGGTTTTTATTTCATTTCATTTTTATTGTCATTCATTTTTTACCTCTCAAACTTATATAATTCGAAAAGTGAATTATATATAAATTACATCATTTTAATTAATTCATATCTAGTATATTTATTGAAAATTTTTAATGAATATACAATGAAAATATTATAATGAAAACGTAGGTGATTTTGCAATAATATCATCATTAATTTTCTCTATATTCTCATTCTCATTTATATCTTTTAAATCATCATCATTTAGTGTTGCTTCTTTTCCTAAATTTTGACTTCATTTTTCAATTTTTAAGATATGTATTTTAATCTTTGTCATTTTCAATCCCCTCTTAATAAAAAACCTTGTATGAATAAATTATACAGAATTTTTTTTATCTTTAACAATATAAATTGGTATTATTAGAATATTAAATAAAAATTATATAAAATATTGTTATTATATATTGAAATCGTGATTGAACAAATATATAATATCTTTGTTGCTCTTTTCGGGACTATAGGTCAGCTGGTTAGAACGCACGCTTGATAAGCGTGAAGTCGATGGTTCAAGTCCATTTAGTCCCACCATCATATGTGAAATTATGAAATAAACAGTTTTGTTCATTTTTTCATTGGATGGCCGAGTACAAAATTGGTATATTTTATAAAAATAACATGAGAGATAATTCTATCATTTTTAATTCTTAAAAAAATATAACCAATTATTTTATTGAACCAGCAATTTATCAAATTAATTAATCATTACATAACTAAATAGTAAAATTATTCAGGCTATCGTGGTGGAATTAACCAATATTAATTTTTAGTGTGTTCTCTCTTAAAAAAGAAAGAAAAAGTTTTTTCTCCCCCACACCCCCTCTTCTTCAAAAGAAAGAGAAAAGAATTTTTTATAAAATAAGGTAAAATGATCATATATTTTAAAAGTAAGAAATATATATGATTAAAAATTATCCAAGTTATGTTAGTAAAGAACAACTTCAGAACATAAGATCAATTTTAGAAAATGGCAGAAAGAAAACAAAACCAAGAAGTTAGATTTATATGAAATATTTCGTGCAGTTTTATATGTATTGAAGAGTGGTTGTCAATAAAGAATGTTACTAAAAGATTTCCCAAAATGACAAATTGTATATTATTATTTTCAAGTTTGAAGTAAAAAAATGGCGAAGGACATAGTGTATTACAATTAATTTATTAAAAAATCAGTTATAAAAGTTCGAGTCAATAATAGTAAAAAAAAACAGACTAGTTTCTGTATAATTGATTCACAAAGTGTAAAAAACACAGATACTGATAAAAATGAAGGTTATGATGCTGGTAAAAAGATTTCAGGGATAAAGCGTCATATTGTTGTTGATTCTCAAGGTTTACCACATGCAATTTACATAACCACAGTAGGAAAAACAGATCGTAATGGCGCTTTAATAATGATTGAAAAAGATGAAGAAAATCTTTCTACAGTGCAAAAAATATTGGTAGATGCTGATTATACTGGTGAAAAATTTGCTTCTAAAATCAAAACAATAATAAACGCAAATGTTGAAATTATCAGACGTAATGAATTACATTCTTTTGTAGTATTATCAAAAAGATGAGTTGTAGAACGAAGTGTTGCATGATTAAAAAAATGCAGAAGATCATGAAAAAATCGCGAACGAAAACTAAACACTAGTTTACATATGGTTGTTCTTTCTTTATTTCAATTTTATTAAAAAGATTTTAAACATGTTCTGAAAGTAAATTAGTAATTTCTTCTCAAGATGAATCTTTCTTAATATTTTGTTTAAATATAATTCTTCAATTGAAGTCTTATTTGAAAGAAGTCTCAAAAAAGAAAATTCTTTTCTCTTCCTATTTGAAAAGGAGGAGGTGTGGGGGAGAAAAAACTTTTTTTTTCTCTTTTCTTAAAGAGAACACATCAAAAATTACTATTGGTTCATTCCAGCACAATAGCCTAAATAATTTTTCATTTAGTTATGTAATAATCAATTAATTTAATAAAATGCTGGTTTAATCAAATAATTAATTATAATTTTTTTACAATTGAAAATGAGAGAATTATCTCTAAATTTATTTTTATAAAATATACCAATTTTGTATTCGGCCTAATAATAAAGTTATTGTTTGTGATTTAACTTATGTTCAAATTAATGGTAAATGAAATTATATTTGCTTATTCATAGGTCTATTCAACCGCGAAATCATTAAAAGATGCATCATTAGTATATCAAGCATTTATGCAATCAAATTGCTGTGAGCGATCGCGGTAATGAATTCAATAATGAAACTATTGATAAAATTTTATTAGCATTCAAGATAACTCGATCTTTAAGCAAAAAAGGATGTTCTTTGACAATGCTGTTGCTGAAGCAACTCTCAAAACTTTCAAAACTGAATTTATTAATCATAAAAATTATACATTATTTATCCAATTAAAATTAGGATTATTTGATTATATCAATTGATATAACAATATAGGAATTCACACCACTCTAAACTACTTAACTCCAGTTAAATACCAAAAACAAGTGTCTACCAAGAAATAGTCCTAAAAAGCGTTGCCATTCCAACATTTTTGCCATTTAAAAAAGTAAATACGATCCATTAATACCCATTCACAAAGAATACAATAAAACTTTCAGTAAAATCAGAATTGAAATTGAACACGTATTTGCCAAACTAAAACGTTTCAAAATTTTAACTCTAATATATCGTAATAAATTTGGAAGGTTTGCATTAAGATTTGATATAATAGCAAGAATATATAATTTTGAATTAAGTTAGTTCTGCACCAAGTCTAATCAAATCAAAAATTATAATAAAGATGTAAATCTATCGATTTATTAAGAATATAAAAAAGTATATTGAAGACCTATGATTAATAAGATATTTTAATTAGTGATAGGTTTTCAGTAATTTTTAGCTTTTTTGGTATTTTTTATATTAATAATTTTTTTCGTTTTTGAATTATAAATTAATATATAATGAATCAGTTTATCATCGTATTAAATATATTTACCCTATAGTATTTAATTATGTTTAAGTAGTAAGGAGAATGAGTATGAAAAAACGAGAAATATCAAAACCAGTTATTGATAGTTCTTTAGTTGAAGGTGATTTCAATGCTAAATCGAAAAAAAAACAAATTTCAAAATTTTATTAAATCATATTTTAAAAACTGACGTAATAATTATAACCGTAATGTTATAGTTGATCCCAAAGATGCTCAATGTGCAATTTTAATTCGTGATTTTAATAAACAGTTTAAAAAATTTGAAGATGTTGATAATGCTACTATTAAAGTTGAAAAAGGTACTATTCATGGTTTTATTGGCCAAATGGATCAGGTAAAACTACTACTATTAAGTGTTTAATTAGCGCTATGGTTGAAACACACAGTGATTTAATTATTCATGGTAAGCGTTCATGAACAGTTGAAGCAAAAAAACAAGAAAGTTAAATTCCATAAGCTGCAATATTTCCTAAACGATTTACTACTCATGATTATTTAATTTCAATGGGACAAATTAGTGGTTTGAAATATGAAATTTCTAAGGAAAAGACAGAAATGATTTCAAAATAATTAGATTTATGGAAATTCAAAAAACGTTACCCTAATGCTCATACTTCGGGTATGAAGAAGAAGGTGTTATTAGCACAATCACTATTGAATAATCCGAATATATTAATTTACAATGAACCAGCCGCTAATTTTGATCCAACAGCAAGAACAGAATTGTTTAATGATTTAAGAAAGCTTCGTGAACAAGGTAAAACTGTTTTTATTCCATCACATATTTTATCTGAATTACAAAATTTCGCAGACGAAGTTAGTGTTTTAAGTTATTGTAAAGTTGTTCATACAGGATTGGTTAATAAAACTGATTCAGTATATGAAGTAAGTTCTTATAATAACAATAATAAATTGATGAAGATATTAATAGATGAAAAAATTTCAGTAGATGTTAATGAAATCGTTTATTGGTAAATATTAAAACCGAAGCACAAGTTGCAGAAGTATTAGCAATTGCCTTAAATGCTAATATTATCATTACTTATTTAAAACCATATCTTGTTGATTTACAAACAATGTATGAACGAATTTTTATGGAAGCTAATGATAAAAATAAGGGAGAAAAATAATGCTAATATTTCGTTATACTTTTAAAAAGATGATTGCTACTCCTTTAATTTGAATTATTTTCATTATAACTTTAATTTTTCTTGCTTTATCTTGGTATTTAATTCTGTTATTTGTGTGTTCTGAAGCAATAAAACAATAAACTCATGATTAAGCATCAAATTTTTATGTATCACAATGAAAAGTATTATCGTTCTCGGTACTTTTATCAATAATGATTTTTGTATTTATTTCAGTTAAAGCAACACAAGTTTGTCGTGATGAAATTGATGATGGTACTTCATTGATTTTAGTATCAAAGCCGGTTATTAGAACTAGAGTTTGAATTGAAAAGTTATTATCTTTACAAGTGGTAATTATTTTATATTTATCTATTTTTATTGCTAGTTTTGTTATTATTATTCCTGGCATTGGTATCTCAACTATTTATAGTGCGGTATTTTCTTATTTATGAATTCTATTTGGTGTTGCTATTATTTTTGATTCAATTATTTTTTCAGTTGCTATTTTATTTTCATTAATCTTAAATGCTGAGGCTTTAGTTGAAATTATGATTGGAATGGCTGCTTTATTCAATATTTTTGCTACATTAATTAATGGTTCAGTAACATGCGATCCTACATATTATGTTTTTTCACAGTCATTAGCAGTTTATAATTATGTAAAAGCTAAATTAGATAAAACTGATATTGATTGAATTAATTATGTATATAGAAAAGACGTAACAACTACTAATGAATCTATTGATAAGGCTATGGTTAGTATTTACAATACGTATATTAAAGAAGTTAAGTATCCTAATAATTATGATTATCAAAAGAAACAAACAACAGTATTAGCAATCAAGAATAGTAGTACTCCACCAACTACTGATGCTCCTAAGGACTTAGTAACTCGTATTCACAATACTAGTAATGTTTTTCGTCAATGGAAAGAATAAAGTTTTGAAGTATTAATGACAGGTGAAAAAGTTGGACTAGATAATCTTGGTCCAAAAAGATCAAATGGTGTTGGCAGCAATAATGTTGATTATTCAGTGAATCTTATGATTACGGGTTTAAATACATCCCTTTCTCAATCACAATATGATGCTCTTAACACTAAGACATCACAAGCTGAAGCAATGCATTATCTAAATATTTTTTATCAGTTAAAATATATTTGAGATGGAATATCGACTGAACAAAGTTCAATCTTTGCTATTCCAATTGAGTATTCTATGACAGCAGATCCTTTTTTAGTTAGTTTTAATAAAGTTAACAAAAATTATCAAGTTGATACCAATGAAGCGACTAATAATAAAATTCTTAATTTTTTAGTTTTATTGACTGTGTATGTTCTACTTGGTATTGGTTTATTGAGTGCTTCATGATTAGTATTTAATCGTAGAGATTTCACTTAGTAGTTTAGTATCTTTCATAAGAAATGAACATCAAAGATGTTGATTTTTTATATATTAAATTTCAAACCTCTTTATTTAAATGATGTAAAACTAATATAATATAGAGCAGATGAATGATAAGGGTGCAGAAGGGAGCGTGTCGAAGATGTCGATAACTAAAAAGTTTTGAGAATAGCTCCTTTCTTTTCTAAACCCTTGCATTAAAAATGAATGACAAAAGACGAGAATAAAATTCTTGTCTTTTTTGTGTATTTGTGAAATTTCAAAATTTTTCATAACTTTCTTTAATACTATTATCAACACGTGTTAAGGATTTAAAAAAGTGGACCACAACACAGTTGTTGAAAATAGTGGCTAGCATGTGGACTTGCATGAATAATTAAAAAGTGGATGATGCCTAATAAAATATACTAACGAGAAATGGTAATCCTTGGGGTGGGAGCGAATTGGAAACTAGTATATATAGACCCCCGGAGTTGGGACCAACTATTATCCTTTATTTAACCAACCTTGCCCCTACCAAGTGAGCCAGTGTTGGTTTTATTTTTTATTTTTTTGGAATTTTTTTTGGGCGAGAAAATGAATTTGAAACTTGTGAAAAAAATCAAGTGGTGCCAGTTCAATTAAAATAACAATTTGCTAAACGCAAATCAAATAAATATTGAATCGAATGCTGGTCGCGCCATCCATGTGTCAGTTCTGTAACGCGTCCGTAATTCGACGAGGGCGTATCGTTGCTTTTTACGCGATCATTCTGGTACGATATTCACGCGTGTAAGACAGTTGTTCCGGTCGCTCCGTTAAAATTAAGAAAAGTTCATTTTTTATACAGTCCATTGCCGTTGTAATCAGATTTACTCCCTCGGTTACGTGTGTTCATTAAAGAATAAACGGGTTAAATCGAAAGTTCAGTCCAAGAACCCGACACGCCCGTCCAAATGCCTTAATGTTTTTTTGGAATTTCACAATTTTTTGAATTGCTGGAATGAATAAAACTAATAGTCGTAGTATTTTAAGGACCTAAAAATCAAAATACTTGTTCTTTATGCTAGAAGCAACAGAACATATTATGAATGGAATATTTTGCAAATAGAAGTTAAAAAAAACAGATTGTAAAAGATAAACCACAATCTATTCTTATTGCTTATGTTGAATATAAACTATCGCTTTCAAAATGATTGATTAAAAATAATTCTTTCATTGTTGATAACAGTTATACATATTGAGTTTTGAATTTACAAAACATTAAATGGTCATGAATAAATAAAATTATAAGAACCATATATTAAAGACCAAACAATAACTATCAATAAACCAACTGCTCCAAAAGAATATTATATCTTAATGATATGAAACTTGAACCATTAACATTTTATGAACAGCTACCTTTTTTAACTTTAATAATAGCATTATCAACATCTTTAAATTTTTTAAACTGTTTATTGAAATCACGAATTAAAATTGCATATTGAGCATCTTTGGGATTAACTATTACATTACGGCTATAATGATTACGTCAGTTTTTGAAATATGATTCAATAATAGGGTAAATATATTTAATACTATAATAAACTGATTCATTATATATTAATTTATAATTCAAAAACAAAAAAAATTATTAATATAAAAAATACTAAAAAAGCTAACAATATCTTATTAATCATAGGTCTTTAATATAATTTTTTATATTCTTAATAAATCGATAGATTTACATCTTTATTATAATTTTTGATTTGATTAGACTTGGTGCAAAACTAACTTAATTCAAAATTATATATTCGAGCTATTATATCAAATCTTAATGCAAACCTTCCAATTTTATTACGATATATTAGAGTTAAAATTTTGAAACGTTTTAGAATGGCAAATACGTGTTCAATTTCAATTCTGATTTTACTAAAAGTTTTATTGTATTCTTTTTGAATGGGTATTAATGGATCGTATTTACTTTTTTAAATGGCAAAAATGTTGGAATGGCAACCCTTTTTAGGACTATTTCTTGGTAGACACTTGTTCTTGGTATTTAACCTGGAGCTAAGTAGTTTAGAGTGGTGTGAATTCTTACATTGTTATATCAATTGATATAATCAAATAATCCTAATTTTAATTGGAATAATATTGTATAATTTATATGATTGATAACTTCAGTTTTGAAAGTTTTAAAATTTGCTTCAGCAACAGCATTCTCAAAGAGCATCCTTTTTCGCTTAAAGATCGAGTTATGTTGAATGCTAATAAAATTTTATCAATAGTTTCATTATTAAATTCATTACCGCGATCGCTCACAGCAATTTGATTGCATAAATGCTTGATATACTAATGATGCATCTTTTAATAATTTCGCGGTTGAATAGATCTATGAATAAGCAAATATAATTTCATTTACCATTAATTTGGACATAAGTTAAATCACAAACAATAACTTTATTATTAGGCCGAATACAAAATTGGTATATTTTATAAAAATAAGTTTAGAGATAATTCTCTCATTTTTAATTGTTAAAAAATCATAATTAATCATTTGATTAAACCAGCATTTTATTAAATTAATTGATTATTACATAACTAAATGAAAAATTATTTAGGCTATTGTGTTGGAATTAACCAATAGTAATTTTTGATGTGTTCTCTTTAAGAAAAGAGAGAGAAAAAGTTTTTTCTCACCTACACCTCCTCCTTTTCAAATAGGAAGAGAAAAAAAATTTTTTTTTTCAGACGTCTTTCAAATAAGACTTCAATTGGAGAAAGGATTATATTTTATGTTTAAACAAAATATTAAGAAAGATTCATCTTGAGAAGAAATTACTAATTTACTTTTAGAACATGTTTAAAATCTTTTTAATAAGATTGAAATAAAGAAAGAACAACCATTTGTAAACTAGTGTTTAGTTTTCGTTCGCAATTTTTTCATGATCTTCTGCATTTTTTTAATCATGCAGAACTTCGTTCTACAACTCATCTTTTTGATAATACTACAAAAGAATGTAATTCATTACGTCTGATAATTTCAACATTTGCGTTAATTTTTGTTTTGATTTTAGAAGCAAATTTTTCACCAGTATAACCAGCATCTACTAATATTTTTTGCATTGTAGAAATATTTTCTTCTTCTTCAATCATTATTAAAGCGCCATTACTATCTGTTTTTCCTACTGTGGTTATGTAAATTGCATGTGGTATACCTTGAGAATCAACAACAATATGACGCTTTATCCCTGAAATCTTTTTACCAGCATCATAACCTTCATTTTTATCAGTATCTGTGTTTTTTACACTTTGTGAATCAATTATACAGAAACTAGTTTGTTTTTTTCTACTATTATTGACTCGAAATTTCATAACTGATTCTTCAATGGATTAATTGTAATACACTATGTCCTTTGCCATTTTTTCACTTCAAACTTGAAAATAATAATATACAATTTGTCATTTTGGAAATTCTTTTAGTAACATTCTTTATTGACAACCACTCTTCAATTCATATAAAACTGCACGAAATATTTCATATAAATCTAATTTCTTAGTTTTTTTTCTTTTTGCCATTTTCTAAAATTGATCTTATGTTCTGAAGTTGCTCTTTACTAACATTACTTGGATAATTTTTAATCATATATATTTCTCACTTTTAAAATATATAATCATTTTACTTTATTCTATAAAAAATTTTAAACAGGTTGTTCACAACGTGAACAGAGGTCAAATTCAAAGTGGAAAGTTCGTCGTCCAGTTCGATCAGACCACCGGAAAAGCCGAATTCCTTGCACCGAAAGTCAGCATTTTCCGGTCGTACATTGGCCGGTCACGCCATATGACGACATCCTGCCGCGGACCCCACTTTGTAGAATAGTTTGCGTTATTATGTAGTATATAAGTAATAGTTAGTAAAAATAAATCAGTCACTCAACTCCACAAGTTCGATCCATTTTACCGTTGCCACTACGTACCACCCGTACCCAAACACAAGTTTTGATTCGGCAACAAATTGAACACAAGATTCAATTTATCAACGAATTGGGCACAAGTTCCAATTCATCTGTAGACAAAAAAGTGTAGTTGCACCAAACTACACTTTCTTTGCACATGGTCCTTCGGACCGGAAAATGCTGACTTTCGGTGCAAGGAATTCGGCTTTTCCGGTGGTCTGATCGAACTGGACGACGAACTTTCCACTTTGAATTTGACCTCTGTTCACGTTGTGAACATATTGGGGGGAAGCCCTTGATGAGTTCATTTCCCACGACGAAGGGTTGGTGAAGCGATAGGCTCCAAGACGAATTCATCAGAGGTTGCTAATTGTTCTTCTCGATGATTGCGATGTAGCGTATTGGAATTCCGAATTTTGCAGCGTAGGTACAACACAATCGCGACGAAAACTAACGAAGCAACCACAGCACCAATGATCGAGACGGTCGGAATATTAATATCTAACCATAACGTAGTTGAAACTTGATCGTCTATTTCCCTGGCGTCCTCGACTAGGTGACGGAACAATTTATCTTCAGTTGACCCAGGTTCGGGTGCAAATTCCGCTGATTGTACTTCAGGCGCCTTCATTATGTTATTCGAAAGTAGATTAGGATGACTTTGTTTGAAATAAGTGCTGGAGACTGTGATTTCATCATCCGTGCGGGAGAGCAGAGTAGTTCCTCTAGTTTGTATCGAACAGAAAGGTGAAATGTGTATTATTCCGGAACCATTTAATGTCACTTCCTCCCTCTGGCCGTTGCAAATAATCGCCGCTCTGATTGGATTGTTGACAATAAAAGCCACGTATTCTTTTTCTGCAGTTTAATCCATCGCATGGAGTGTATTGTGAGTCGTAAGAGTTGGCAGTTCGGTGCATCTGTTCTGTTGAACAAATGATCGATGATACAGTTTGGTGCCGAATCTATATCTCGTATAACCAACGGAGATATCGCATATTCTTGAGGACCAATGACGCTAGCTTGTTTGAATTGAATGTCATTGAGCTCGAAATATTTTTGTTCGTTGTAGTGAACTGCCAAAAATGAAGGCTCTGGTCGAATAATGGAAAACGTTGCGTTCGCTTCTTTCCTGGGGATCGGCGTTGTTTTGATCAGTTGATATTTGGAATTTCCAACAATGAATAGATATGCAAATACTTCGATTCCGGAAGTTCCGTGCTGCACAACAATTCTCCGGCATGGACGACTTAGTATTTTAAGAGAGGCTGGAAGCTTCGAGGTGACATTCTTGATGATGACCTTCACCTTGTTTGGTAATATGAAGTCATACAGATGGCCTTCATTATGATACGCCCGGCTTAGCGTAGAATATTTGTTTGAAATTTCTTCCAGATAATTGGTTGCAAGTTGAAAATTTATTAACAGCTGGACATTGATGCGGTTTAAGTCAGTTGTTTTGAACCATCCCTTATTTTCTTCTAATAATTTCAAGCCTTGGTTGAATTCGAAAGTTTTCTAATTTTTGCTGAAATCAACAAGCTTGGGCAATGCACCAACTGTCTGACACACAAAAAGAAGAAGCTTGCCACAGCATATTCAAGTGCCGAAAATGTAACAAACCGCATCATACGTTACTTCATCGGGAAACAACATTAAAAACAACAGCGTGCCACCCAGAGCCAATTCGAGACAAGGGATTCAAAAACGTGGTTTCGGCCGTCTGAAAAGCCCAGTACCATACGCCGATGCCCAGGCATTCATACGCCAGCTGGCTAATAACGAACAGCTAGCGCATGCCTGGATATCGGCGTGTTGCTCTGCGCCTCGGAACGGCGGAAACCACTCGAGAGCATGGGGGCGCCGGATGGGGCGGGTTGAGCCTTTCCACTGCCACGGTCGATTGAATAGCCGTGGGTCACCAATCTGCGCTCCAAGGACACCGAAACCGACACTCGCCCCGATATGGATCACCCACGGCTATTCACCCCGACCGTGGCAGTGGGAAGGCACAAACCGCCCACTCGGCGCCCCAAAACGGTGGTTTCGGCCGTCTGAGAAGCCCGGGACATACGCCGATGCCCAGGTATTCATACACCAGCTGACTAATAACGAACAGCTAGCGTATGGATGCCTGGAGGTCGGCGTCTTGCTCCTGGTCTTCGAGGACAGCCGAAACACAGTTTTGAACCCATGGTCTTGAATTGGGTCTGCGTGGCTAGTTCGGGAGTATCGGGGCGCTGGATGGGCCGGTTCTGGTTAAAATCTTTTATAAAATAAAGTTAAATGATTATATATTTGAAAAGTGATTATAATAAAAAATTATCCAATCAATGTTAGTAAAGAGCAATTTCAGAATATAAGATAAATTTTAGAAATTAGCAAACAAAACCAGAAGTTTATGTTTATATAAAATATTTTGTGCAGTTCTATATGTGAAGAGTGGTTGTCAATGGAGAATGTTGCCAAATTTTAAAATGACAAATTGTATATTATTTTTAAGTTTGAAGTAAAAATAATGGCAAAGATAGTGTAATACAATTAATCAAAAAAATCATTATAAATTTCGAGTCAATGATGGTAGAAGAACAAACTAGTTTTTGTATAATTGATTCACAAAGTGAAAAACATAGATACCGCTAAATAAGGTTATGATGCTGGTGATTTCGGGAATAAAGCGTCATATTGTTGTTGATTCTAAGTTAACTTGCTGCAATACATAACCAAGCAGGAAAACAGATCGTCTTAGCTAATAATGATTGAAAAGATGAAAAATCTTTCTACAGTGCAAATATTAGTAGATGCTGGTTATACTGGTGAAAAATTTGTTTGTTAAATCAGAACAATAATAAAAAGGTTGAAATTATCAAACGTGAAACATTCTGTAGTATTACCAGAAGATGAGTTATAGAACGAAGTTTTGCACGATCAAAAAGCAGAAGATATGAAAATTGCGAACAAAACAAACACTAGCTTACGAATGGTTGTTCTTTCCTATTTAAATTTTATTAAAAGATTTTAAACAGGTTCTAATGTTTATAGAATATTTAGTTAAAACAAAAATTATGTTTCATTTTCAAAATATTAATAGGAAATGTTTAGTAATCTGTGTAACTTAGAAAAATAATTATGTTTATTTAATTATAGTAAATATAATTAAATGAATAGGAAGAGTGAGTTACAAATGGCTAAAAAAGATTACTTCAATAATAATGATCCAATATCAAAAGCAGTAGATATATTATAAGAAAATACTGAAGATTTAACAACAGTTTTTAAAGAAGGAGGTTTATAGAAAGAATTAACAAAAAGATTAATAGAAGGAATAATGAAATATGAAATGCAAAATTATTTAGGATATGAAAAAAATCAACATAATAAGACTAAAAATGCTCGTAATGGTATAAGTTCAAGAAAATTAATAACTCAACAAGGTAAAATTGAGATTGATGTATCATGAGATCGCAATAGCAATTTTAATCCGATAATACTTGCTAAAACAAAAAGAAGATCCGATGGTTTAGGTCAACAAGTTCTTTCGTTATATATGCCAAAGGTATGACATTATCAGATATTAGAATGCAGTTACAGGAGTTATATCATGGTTCTGATATTAGTGAAAGTGTTATTAGTCAAATTACTGATGATGTTATCGATGATGATTAAGCATGGCAAGAATTTACATTGAGCACTTAGGAATGATTCACATAGACACCGGTACATTAAGAATCGACTTGAATTTTCCCAAACACAAAATGATCGAAGACCAGAAAAATGTGAATCAAACAATCACTCAATTTGAAGCACTGTGCCAAGAAGGAAGCAGCAAATAGGTGGCGTTCATTGTACAGAATTCGTTCATCATCTTCAACAACAGGCCGCAGAAATTGCATTGCATATGGAAACCATAAACTGTACGCAACACCAGCGAAGGAAAAGGGGACTGTTAGGAAGTTCATGACGTCAGTATTTGGAGTAAACGATGAGGTGTATCATGATATAGACGCGCTTCATCAGAATCAACAGCATCTAATTGACATCACCAAGCATCAATCCAAATTACTGGTATCCACCACCGCAGCGGTTGAATCCTCTGAGAAACGGATCAGCCAAAAATTAGAAAACTTTCGCTTGAAATTCAACCAAGGCTTGAAATTATTAGAAGAAAATAAGGGATGGTTCAAAACAACTGACTTAAACCGCATCAATGTCCAGCTGTTAATAAATTTTCAACTTGCAACCAATTATCTGGAAGAAATTTCAAACAAATATTCTACGCTAAGCCGGGCGTATCATAATGAAGGCCATCTGTATGACTTCATATTACCAAACAAGGTGAAGGTCATCATCAATAATGTCACCTCGAAGCTTCCAGCCTCTCTTAAAATACTAAGTCGTCCATGCCGGAGAATTGTTGTGCAGCACGGAACTTCCGGAATCGAAGTATTTGCATATCTATTCATTGTTGGAAATTCCAAATATCAACTGATCAAAACAACGCCGATCCCCAGGAAAGAAGCGAACGCAACGTTTTCCATTATTCGACCAGAGCCTTCATTTTTGGCAGTTCACTACAACGAACAAAAATATTTCGAGCTCAATGACATTCAATTCAAACAAGCTAGCGTCATTGGTCCTCAAGAATATGCGATATCTCCGTTGGTTATACGAGATATATAATATTCGGCACCAAACTGTATCATCGATCATTTGTTCAACAGAACAGATGCACCGAACTGCCAACTCTTACGACTCACAATACACTCCATGCGATGGATTAAACTGCAGAAAAAGAATACGTGGCTTTTTATTGTCAACAATCCAATCAGAGCGGCGATTATTTGCAACGGCCAGAGGGAGGAAGTGACATTAAATGGTTCCGGAATAATACACATTTCACCTTTCTGTTCGATACAAACTAGAGGAACTACTCTGCTCTCCCGCACGGATGATGAAATCACAGTCTCCAGCACTTATTTCAAACAAAGTCATCCTAATCTACTTTCGAATAACATAATGAAGGCGCCTGAAGTACAATCAGCGGAATTTGCACCCGAACCTGGGTCAACTGAAGATAAATTGTTCCGTCACCTAGTCGAGGACGCCAGGGAAATAGACGATCAAGTTTCAACTACGTTATGGTTAGATATTAATATTCCGACCGTCTCGATCATTGGTGCTGTGGTTGCTTCGTTAGTTTTCGTCGCGATTGTGTTGTACCTACGCTGCAAAATTCGGAATTCCAATACGCTACATCGCAATCATCGAGAAGAACAATTAGCAACCTCTGATGAATTCGTCTTGGAGCCTATCGCTTCACCAACCCTTCGTCGTGGGAAATGAACTCATCAAGGGCTTCCCCCCAATATGTTCACAACGTGAACAGAGGTCAAATTCAAAGTGGAAAGTTCGTCGTCCAGTTCGATCAGACCACCGGAAAAGCCGAATTCCTTGCACCGAAAGTCAGCATTTTCCGGTCGTACATTGGCCGGTCACGCCATATGACGACATCCTGCCGCGGACCCCACTTTGTAGAATAGTTTGCGTTATTATGTAGTATATAAGTAATAGTTAGTAAAAATAAATCAGTCACTCAACTCCACAAGTTCGATCCATTTTACCGTTGCCACTACGTACCACCCGTACCCAAACACAAGTTTTGATTCGGCAACAAATTGAACATAAGATTCAATTTATCAACGAATTGGGCACAAGTTCCAATTCATCTGTAGACAAAAAAGTGTAGTTGCACCAAACTACACTTTCTTTGCACACAGGTTCTTAAAAGAAAAAATTCTCTTCTCTTTCTTTTTGAAGAAGAGGGGGTGTGGGGGAAGAAAAACTTTTTCTTTCTTTTTTCAAGAGAGAACACACTAAAAATTAATATTGGTTAATTCCAGCACGATAGCCTAAATAATTTTCTTAACTAGTTTTGTAATGATTAATTAATTTCATCGATTGCTGGTTTAATAAAATAATTGATTATAATTTTTTAAGAATTAAAAATGATAGAATTATCTCTCAAGTTATTTTTATAAAATATACCAATTTTGTACTCGGCCATCCAATAAAAAAAATGAACAAAACTGTTTATTTCATAATTTCACATATGATGGTGGGACTAAATGGACTTGAACCATCGACTTCACGCTTATCAAGCGTGCGTTCTAACCAGCTGAGCTATAGTTCCGAAAAGAACAACAAAGATATTATATATTTGTTCAATTACGATTTCAATATATAATAACAATATTTTATTTAATTGTTATTTAATATTCTTATAATAACAATTCATACTTTTAAAGATAAAAAATTCTGTATAATTTATTCATACAATGTTTTTATTAAGAGGATTGGAAATGACAAAGATTAAAATACATATCTTAAAAATTGAAAAATGAAGTCAAAATTTAGGAAAAGAAGCAACACTAAATGATGATGATATAAAAGATATAAATGAGAATGAGAATATAGAGAAAATTAATGATGATATTATTGCAAAATCACCTACGTTTTCATCATAATATTTCCAGTGTATATTCATCAAAATTTTCCAATAAATATACTAAATATGAATGAATTAAAATGATATAATTTATATATACTTCACTTTTTGAATTATATAAGTTTGAGAGGTAAAAAATGAATGACAATAAAAATGAAATGAAATAAAAACCCAAAGAAATGTATTTATCAAAATATAGAACAAATCAAGGTGATGTCATGAAATATAAAGCATTTGAAACATTAGAATTAGCAACACTATTTCATCCAAGTTTTTAAGAAATAGTGACAAAATTTGGATACCCTAATCGCGAAATTATTCACTATGAAATTTTTGTAATACCATTTAATTTAGATTCGAGTAGAATATGGAATCACGTTAATAAATCAAAATAATAT
The DNA here is from genome assembly GCA_020654155.1 of Novius pumilus. Taxonomy (NCBI): domain Eukaryota; kingdom Metazoa; phylum Arthropoda; class Insecta; order Coleoptera; family Coccinellidae; genus Novius; species Novius pumilus. The sequence goes on along the minus strand of JAIFOV010000532.1, from coordinate 15,730 downwards.
AGTTTTCAACTTTTTATTTTTATCATCTAAAAATGTTTTTTCATATTTAAAGAGGTATAAAAAAGAAAAAAGTTAACATATTATAGTTAACAACTATAATATTATTCGCAATCACAGTTTAAATTATAATTACTGATTTATACTTAATTTGATTTAGTAACTTTTATTTTAAATTCGATAATAATGAATAATGTCATTCAAATCTTAAAGCTGAATATACAATGTTAAAACATTTTGGTTTAAGTTATACTATTAGCACTTCAGCAAGTTCTTCCTGTAACTTAAGTCATATTCCGGATAATTACTATCCTTGAATTCAATGACAAATTGGAGTTATCTTTTGTATAATTATCGTGCCAATCGTAGTAATTATTTTTGTTTTTAAAATAAGAGAAAAAAATAATAATTTTTGAGATGCAATCGAAAATTGTGAAATAATTGATAATTACTACGTTCATTGATTTTAATCAATATACTTTATCTTACTAATAGAGGCTTTTATGTAATATATATATTTTTGTTTTACAAAGTACTAGTTCAGATTAATTCTGTCTTCAAATTTTATCATAAAATGAGAAATTGCTGTATTTCAATTTTGAATAGATAATGTTCATTTTTTTGTTATATTTTCAACTGCCAAGTGACTGATGTATTGATTCAAGCTTTCGCGGCCCACGTTCACTATAACACTGTTTTTTATCGGGTGTAACGGCCGTCGTCTGACACCTGACGTCAGAACAACTACGTCATCAATAACCACCTCATCAGTATCCACCACATCAATATCCACGTCATCAATCTCCACGTCATCAACGAACACGTCAGGGACAACAAACTACCCAGCCACAAATAGGTATAAATACAACCTAAGACCCAGGACGAGATAGTTTCATTAGTGCATCGGAGATGGCGACACCTCTGAAGAAGCTTGCCACTCGAGCAAGCGAAACGTTAGGAAGCAATTCCAACAGACGACGGCCGTTACACCCGATAAAAAACAGTGGTATAGTGCCAAGTGACTATTTTGAAGACTGCCATATCGTTAGGAGAAACTTTTTTATTTCTAATAACTTTTCTTAATTGACTATTAACAGATTCAACAGCATTTGTAGTATAAATCACTGTTTTGATTTTTGGTGAATAACTAAGAAAAACCATTAAATTATCTCAATTTTTATATCAAGATTTCGCACTTTGTGGATGTTGTTTATTTTATTTATTTTCAAATGAATCTAATGGCGCATCCAGACTTACACGAACATTCGCGTCGTAAAATATTATTTATGGGACTTTTTCAAGTTCTTACTCGAGTTCGAGTGTTTTCACACAAAACGCCTGAGGCGTGAGTCCTACCGATTTTCGAGAAAGTACCTGAATGGATTTTTCGTTTTGTCGGTACCAATGCAAACAAAATTTCATTATTTTATTGGATAATGGTTTAATCGTCGTTGACCGATTGGGCGGTTTAATGGGGCAATAAATATTTTTTCTACCTCCCAAATTCGTCTCCCAAACACCGACATTTACTGGAAACTAGACGAACCCCAAACAGTAGCAGGTCGATGATAGACCAAGTATTTAAAGCCACATATGGGTTTGATTTAGTTCGAAAATACCGACGGAATCAGGCGAAAATCGACCACAATGACGGATTAACTCTTGTTTATTGGCTCTAAGCCTCACTTAAATCTTCAAAAATGACAGGTTGTACGACGCGAATGTTCGTGTACGTCTGGATGCGCCATTTAGCGTGCATTGCTTGTTCTTCGCTACATGCAGTATAAATTGTTTTTAAATCTGCAACTTGAGTTTTTCGTTGTTTGTATGAAACATATTTTATACAATTTCGAATTTGAGGAACTTATGAATAATTGATGTTCAGTTTTAGGATAAACATATTACTTCTGACATGCCTGTTAATTTATCCCTACAAGCAATAAGAATATCATTCAATCCTCGATTTTTCATTTCTGTTAAATTTGCTAATCAAAATTTAGAACCTTCATTTTCACTCATAAATAAACTTAAAACATCTTCTTACCTTCTGAATCTACTCCTAAGGCTATATAAACAGATTTATCAATAATACGTTCACCTTGTCGTACTTTAACTATTTTATACAATCAAAATAAACAATGGGATAAATACTTTCTAATGGTCGATTTTGCCATGCTTTAACATCATCGATAACATCATCAGTAATTTGACTAATAACACTTTCACTAATATCAGAACCATGATATAACTCCTGTAACTGCTTTCTAATATCTGATAATGTCATACCTTTGGCATATATAACGAAAGAACTTGTTGACCAAAACCATCGAATCTTCTTTTTCTTTTAGCAACTATTATCGGATTAAAATTGCTATTGCGATCTCATGATACATCAATCTCAATTTTACCTTGTTGAGTTATTAATTTTTTTGAACTTATACCATTACGAGCATTTTCAGTCTTATTATGTTGATTTTTTTCGTATCCTAAATAATTTTGCATTTCAGATTTCAATATTCCTTCTATTAATCTTTTTGTTAATTCTTTATATAAACCTCCTTCTTTAAAAACTGTTGTTGAATCTTCAGTATTTTCTAATGATAAATCTACTGCTTTTGATATTGGATCATTATTATTAAAGTTATCTTTTTTAGCCATTTGTAACTCACTCTTTCTAGTCATTTAATTATATTTACTATAATTAAATTAACATAATTATTTTTGTAAGTTACGCAGATTACTAAACATTACCTATTAATATTTTAAAAATGAAACATAATTTTTGTTTTAACTAAATATTCTATAAACATTAGAACCTGTTTAAAATCTTTTTAATAAAATTTAAATAAAGGAAAGAACATGCGTGTGTGACGCTTCAGATCACAAGTCGAATGATATTGCTCTCCGTTTATTACACCTGTTTTTATAAATTAAACTCCAAATCTAACCAGAGTTTGCATTGCTGTAGTGTTAGGGTGCACCTATCGGGTGGGTCGTGACACTGTTCGTTCTACATCTAAGCCTGGGTAAATTATTTTGTTTATTTCGAACATTGGTCGAGTTGAGGGTCAATTACATCGGAACCGCATGTTGCGCTTCTTATCGGAGGAAAGGTGTTCCATATCGTTTTAACGCTGTCTAAAGGAGACCATCCACTTTACGGTTTCAGAACAGAAATTGACAATATTGTCATTATGCCTTCCTGCTATAGTTGTGAAAGAGCCCTAAACGACTCCGATGAATTTTTATCCTGCGCTTAATGCGAGTATTCATTTCATTTGCTATGTGCCAATGTCACTTTGCCGGACAATTTATCCTTGGTAGCGGAGGGGAGGAAGTGGTCCTGTACCTATTGTGTGTCATCGCGTAGACCAAAAAAGCTGACGCCCGCATCGATCATTTCTAAGCCAACATCTCCTCTACTTGATGGTGCACCGATCACAATGCGTGAATTTAATCAACTAATGGGGAAAATTAACTCTCAATATACCATGTTTAACTCATTAACTTCAAGCATCAATTCAATTAAAGGCGACGTAGCAGCCATCAAGTTATCCCAAGAGCAGCTTTCTCTGGACGTTGTCAATTGCACGGAACGCCTGTCCGATCATGAGGCTAGACTTACTAGGCAGGAAACTCAATTAAATTCTGTAGAAGAGAGTGCAAAACAGGAAACTTTTATGCAACTCTCCAGAATTGAAAACGATCTCCCTGTCCGACGATTTGACACCGCAACAATGTACCATACTAAGAAACGCGCGTGAAGAATTACGAAATCGCGTCTCTGATGGGGACTCCGACATTACCATAAGGTTCGTGAAGGGCATTCCTAAAGTGGTTAAAAACGATGATAATTGTTCAAAAAATTAAGCACCCCACATTTCTGCCAATGGTCCATCCTATATACTAACACACGTTCAATTAAAAACAAATTCAACGAGTTGAGTGCGGTTGTAGTCTCCCTTAAATCTGATGTAGTTTGTATTTCTGAAAGCTGGCTACATGACGGTATCCCCGATTCTTGTTTCAATATTCCTGGTTCTCCTTTACCGTTGCGACAGCACTGTAAATGCTGGCTATAACGGGGTATGTATCTATATCAGAAAGCATATTTGTGACTCATACAATATAGTACCAACATCGCTTAATATGCCGGGAATTGACAATCTCTTCCTCAAAATATCTTCTGCCAGTTTTTCGGTCTGTGTGGGCTGTATCTACCGTCCTTACCCTTCGCCATCGGATCTTCTTCTAATGTCTCATATTAAGCTTTTATCAGGCTCTAACTCCAACTTACTTCTCATGGGGATTTTAATTTTCGAGGATAAAATGGCCCGTCATCGCTCCTCTTCCAGTGGACTCGATTGCACATAGGTTTCTAGACGTTCTTGAGGAATCCGGCCTTACACAGCTTGATAAACCTACCAGATATGTGTTTGGACAAGTGCCTTCACTACTAGACTTAGTATTAACAAGTGACCCTAACTTGATAAACGAGATTCTTTACTTAAACCCGATCGGTAAGTCGGACCACCTGGTACTGTCGATGAATCTACAGTTCTTACGTCTTAACCCAAATAAGATATCGATGAGATCTTATACCTCTGTCGATCTCAATAGCTTAAACGCCGCCTTTTCCCATACTAACTGGGAACCCTTTTTTTACTCCGACAGCGTGGACGACGTGTGGAGTTCGTTTAGGGATTATACAAGAACCATGATAACCGCTTACACAGAAACTAGAAAGGTTGGTTCTGTTCCAACTAAACCATGGCTTTCTGAAAGGATCTTTGCAATGTAACGTCATAAAAAGAGTTTATGGCAGCGCTTTTTGAGGAATCGTTCTGAATTCAATTATAAAACACACCGTCATTTCTCTAACCAACTTTCTTACACTATCAACCGAGCAAAAAATGAGTTCGAAGAGAAATTAGTTTTTTCAGCGGATAAGAAAAGGTTTTTCAAATATGTTCGAGCTTCGTTGAATTCAAAGGTTGCAATCCCACTTGTCCGTGATTCCTCGGGAGGTTTGTGTGCTGACTCTTCTGAGTGTAGCGAGGTGCTGGCAGACGCATTCGCCGATTCATTTACAATCGAACCTGACGGACCTATACCCACTGTTTTGTCCCCGCGTTCTACTTTGGGTCTCTCCTCGGTTTGTGCGGAAGAGGAAACAGTTCTCGGACTTCTCCGAGAATTGAATTCCTTTAGTTCTTCGGGCGTGGACCAACTTTCCACTTTCATCTTGAAAAATTGGGCCTCCTCCTTGCATATTCCAATAACACGGATAATTAACTTATCCTTCTCTGCTTCATGTCTTCCAGGTGAGTGGAAGACTGCTGTCGTGACGTCGATCTTCAAAAAGGGCGACAAACTTTCTCCGTCTAATTACCGACCCATTAGTCTCTTGTCCATAATTTTTAAAATAGCAGAGAGAATTGTATGCAACCGCTTGTTGCAGCATCTATTAAATAATAGCACGATTCCGCTTACTCAGCACGGATTTGTTCCGGGCAGATCGGTAATAACTTGTCTTCTCCGAACCCTTCATGATTGGACGCGGTCGATTGACGCGGGAGTCCCAGTGGATGTTATCTACTTGGACTTTTCGCGTGCTTTCGATCGTGTTCCGTTTAAGCGACTTCTATACAAGCTTAACTACTTTGGTGTCGAGGGGCGGGCACTACGATGGATCGAGTCTTTTCTAACAAATCGAACATTTTCCGTGAGGGTGGGTGGTGTTGTGTCTCGTCCTAGATTGGTGACGAGTGGGGTTCCCCAGGGCTCGGTGCTGGGCCCAATTTTGTTTGTTCTTTATGTTTCTGACTTATCATTTCTATTAAAATCCGCTCATTCATCGTATGCAGACGATTTAAAAGTCTATAACGACGCAAGGTGTCCCCTCCGTCTTCAGAAGGACCTGTTTGCCCTCGAACCCTGGTGTGTTGACTGGCTCCTACCACTCAACGTTGAGAAGTGTAGAATTCTATATCTTGGAAGTAACAACCCAAGGCACTTTTACTCTGTCAATGGTATACGGCTGACCGACGTTCCATTTCTCAATGACCTGGGTGTGATTGTCTCCAATGACCTCTCCTGGTCTCTTCATATAGATGCGGCGTGTGCCAGAGCTAACAAGATGCTTTACTTAATAAGAAAGACCTTCCACCAATGCTCAATATCTACTTGTAAGCAGCTTTACCTATCCTATGTGAGGCCAAAATTGGAATTCGCCGGTCCGGTCTGGTCTCCTACTCTGATCAGAGAACGGGATCGTCTCGAAGCTGTTCAGCCTTCCGCCACAAGAGTTTCCTCCGGTTGCCAACGCCCCTCCTACGACAGAAGACTCCAACTTTTCGGCTTACGTCATTTCAGCGAGCGGCGCGAACGTGGTGACCTGATTATTACGTATCGTGTGCTTCATAACTTTATTGGTGGTAATTTGCAACCTTTGTTTGTGTTGAGCGACAACACTCATCCTCGCGGACACGCCTTTAAACTTTATCGCGAAAACTTCAAAACTACGCCTAGACAATTCTTTCTGCCTAACCGTATGTTCGCGAGGTGGAATTCTTTACCAAATAGTGTCGTATGTGCACGGAGTGTCAGTAGTTTCAAGAACTTGATTGACTGCCTTCATTGACTTTACGATACTATTTTTCCTGCTTTATTTTTGGTATTTCGAATGTTTGTCTTTTGGTTTCGATCTTGTAATTCTTGATTTTTTTTTGCTCATTTTCTGTAATATCTCTTTGTTTATTGCTCACGCTATTCGATACTGTCTCACTCTGAGAATTATAGGCCTCTTGCCTCTTCTCATTGTTCCAATTCTGTATTATTATATTATTATTATTATTATTAACAACCATTCGTAAGCTAGTGTTTAGTTTTCGTTCGCAATTCTTTCATAATCTTCTGCATTTTTTTGATCATGCAAAACTTCGTTCTAGAACTCATCTTCTTGGTAATACTACAAAAGAATGTAATTCTTTACGTTTGATAATTTCAACCTCTGCGTTCATTATTGTTCTGATTTAGGAAGCAAATTTTTCACCAGTATAACCAACATCTACTAATATTTTTGCACTTTTTTTTTCTTCATCTTTTCAATCATTATTATAGCGCTATTACGATCTGTTTTTCCTGCTTCGGTTATGTAAATTGCATAAGGTTAAACTTGAGAATCAACAACAATATGACGCTTTATCCCTGAAATTTTTTCACCAGCATCATAACCTTTATTTTAGCGGTATCTATGTTTTTCACACTTTGTGAATCAATTATACAAAAACTAGTTTGTTCTTTTCTACCATCATTGACTCGAAATTTTATAACTGATTTTTTTTTGATTAATTGTATTACACTAGGTTCTTTGCCATTATTTTTACTTCAAACTTAAAAATAATAATATACAATTTGTCATTGTAAAAAATTTTTTGGTAACATTCTTCATTGACAACCACTTTTCAATACATATAAAACTGCACAAAATATTTTATATAAACCTAAACTTCTTGTTTTTTGTTTTTTTTTGCTAATTTCTAAAATTAATCTTATATTCTGAAATTTCTCTTTACTAACATTAATTGGATATTTTTTTATTATAAATACCTCTTACTTTTCAAATATATAATCATTTAACTTTATTTTATAGAAGATTTTAACCCGAACCGGGCCCATTCGGCGCCCCCGATACTCCCGAACTAGCCACGCAGACCCAATTCGAGACCGTTGGTCTCAAAACTGTGGTTTCGGCTGTCCTCGAAGCCCAGGAGCAAGACGCCGATTTCCAGGCATCCATACGCTAGCTGTTCGTTACTAGTCAGCTGGTGTTTGAATGCCTGGGGATCGGCGTATGTCCCTGGGCTTCTCAGACGGCCGAAACCACCGTTTTGGGGGCGCCGAGTGGGCCGGTTTGTGCCTTTCCCACTGCCACGGTCGGGGTGAATAGCCGTGGGTGATCCATATCGGGGCGAGTGTCGTGGGTTTCCGTGTCCTTGGAGCGCAGATTGGTGTGACCCACGGCTATTCAATCGACCGTGGCAGTGGGAAAGGCTCAACCCGCCCCATCCGGCGCACCCAATGCTATCGAGATGGCAACCCAGAGACAAACCGAGACCATGGGGCTCAGAACGGTAGTTTCGGCCGTCTGAGAAGCCCATACGCCGATGCCCAGGCATTCATACACCAGCTGACTAATAACGAACAGCTAGCGTATGGATGCCTGGAGATCGGCGTCTTGCTCCTGGGTACGTGGACGACCGAAACCACAATTTTGAGACCCTCGCTCTCAAATTGGCTCTAGGTTGCTAGTTCGACAGCATCGAGGGCGTTGAATGGACCTGGTTGTGCCTGTCCCACTGCTACGGTCGAGTAGAATAGCCGTCGGTGGTCCATATCGGGGCGGGTGTCGTGGGTTTCGTTGTCCCTGGAGCGCAGATTGGGGGGACCCACGGCTATTCAACCGACGGTGGCAGTGCAACAGGCACAACCGGGCCCATCCAGCGCCCCCGATGCTCCCGAACTAGCCGCTCAGAGCCAAACAAAGGGTCTCAAGACTGTGCTTTCCGCTGTCCTCGAGGCCCAGGAGCAACACGCATCCATACGCTAGCTCTTCGTTATTAGTCAGCTGGCGTATGAATGCCTGGGCATCGGCGTATGGTACTGGTATTTTCAGACGGCCGAAACCACGTTTTTGAATCCCTTTGTCCCGAATTGGCTCTGGGTGGCTAGTTCGGGAGCATCGGGGGCGCTGGATGGGCCCGGTTGTGCCTGTCGCACTGCCGCGGTCGGTTGAATAGCCGTGGGTCCCCCCAATCTGCGCTCCAGGGACAACGAAAACCACGACACCCGCCCCGATATGGACCACACACGGCTATTCACCTCGACCGCAGCAGTGGGACAGGCACAATCAGGTCCATTCAGCGCCTCCGATGCTGCCGAACTAGCAACCAATAGCCAACTCGAGACCGAGGGTCTCAAAATTGTGGTTTCGGCCGTCCTCGAGGCCCAGGAGCAAGACGCCGATCTCCAGGCATCCATACGCTAGCTGTTCGTTATCAGTCAGATGGTGTATGATTGCCTGGGCATCGGCGTATGGACCTGGGCTGCTCAGATGGACTAAAGTACCGTTTTGAGCGCCATGGTCTCTGTTTGGCTCTGAGTTGCTAGTTCGAGAGCATCGGGGGCGCCGGATGGGCCGGGTTGTGCCTTTCCCACTGCCACGGTCGGTTGAATAGCCGTGGGTCCCTCCAATCTGCGCTCCAGGGACACCGAAACCCCCGATACTCGCCCCCATATGGATCACCCACGGCTATTCACCCCACCGTGGCAGTGAAAGGCACAATCCGGCCCATCCGGCGACCCCGATGCTCTCGAACTAGCAACCCACAGCGAAACCGAGACCATGGAGCTCAAAACGGTGGTTTCAGCCGTCTGAGAAGTCCAGGACCATACGCCGATGCCCAGGCATTCATACATCAGCTAACTAATGACGAAAAACTAGCGTATGGATGCCTGGATATCGGCGTGTTGCTCCTGGGCCTCGAGGACGGCGGAAACCACAGTTTTGAGACCCTTTGTCTCGAATTGGCTCTGCGTGGCTAGTTCGGGAGCATCGGGGGCGCTGGATGGACCCGGTTGTGCCTGTCCCACTGCTACGGTCGAGGTGAATAGCCGTGGGTGGTCCATATCGGGGCGAGTGCCGTGGGTTTCGTTGTCCCTGGAGCGCAGATTGGGAACCCATGGCTATTCAACCGACTGTGGCAGTGCGACAGGCACAACCGGGCCCATCCAGCGCCCCTGATGCTCCCGAACTAGCCACCCAGAGCCAATTCGAGACAACAGGATTCAAAAACGTGGTTTCGGCCGTCTGAAAAGCCCAGTACCATACGCCGATGCCCAGGCATTCATACGCCAGCAGACTAATAACGAATAGCTAGCGCATGGATGCCTGGATACCGGCGTGTTGCTCCTGGGCCTCGAAGACGGCGGAAACCACAGTTTTGAGACCCTTAGTCTCGAATTGGCTCTGCGTGGCTAGTTCGGGAGCATCGAGGGCGCTGGATGGGCCGCATTGTGCCTTTCTCACTGCCACGGAGGGGGTTAATTGCCGTGGGTGATCCATATGGGGGCGAGTGTCGTGGGTTTTTGTGTCCCTGGAGCGCAGATTGGTGGGACCCACGGCTATTCAACCGACCGTGGCAGTGATAAAGGCACAACCCGGCCCAACCGGCGACCCCGATGCTCTCAAACTAGCAACCCAAAACCAAACCGAGACCATGGTGCTCAAAACGGTGGTTTCGGCCGTCTGAGAAGCCCACGACCATACGCCGATGCCCAGCCATTCATACAACAGCTGATTAATGACGAACAGCTAGCGTATGGATGCCTGGAGATCGGCGTCTTCCTCCTGGGCCTCGAGGACGGCCGAAATCACAATTTTGAGACCCTTGGTCGGTCTTGAGTTGGCTCTAGGTTGCTAGTTCGGCAGCATCGGGGGCGCTGAATGGACCTGGTTGTGCCTGTCCCACTGCTACGGTCGAGGTGAATAGACGTGGATGGTCCATATCGGGGCGGGTGTCGTGGGTTTCGTTGTCCCTGGAGCGCAGATTGGGAGGACCCACGGCTATTCAACGTACTGTGACAATTCGACAGGCACAACCGTTCCTATCCAGCGCCCCTGATGCTCCCGAACTAGCCACCCAGAGCCAATTCGAGACAAAGGGATTCAAAAACGTGGTTTCGGCCGTCTGAAAAGCCCAGTACCATACGCCGATGCCCAGGCATTCATACGCCAGCTGGCTAATAACGAACAGCTAGCGCATGCCTGGATATCGGCGTGTTGCTCCTGGGCCTCGAGAACGGCGGAAACCACTCGAGAGCATTGGGGGCGCCGGATGGGGCGGGTTGAGCCTTTCCCACTGCCACGGTCGATTGAATAGCCGTGGGTCACACCAATCTGCGCTCCAAGGACACCGAAACCCACGACACTCGCCCCGATATGGATCACCCACGGCTATTCACCCCGACCGTGGCAGTGGGAAAGGCACAAACCGGCCCACTCGGCGCCCCCAAAACGGTGGTTTCGGCCGTCTGAGAAGCCCAGGGACATACGCCGATGCCCAGGTATTCATACACCAGCTGACTAATAACGAACAGCTAGCGTATGGATGCCTGGAGGTCGGCGTCTTGCTCCTGGTCTTCGAGGACAGCCGAAACCACAGTTTTGAGACCCATGGTCTTGAATTGGGTCTGCGTGGCTAGTTCGGGAGTATCGGGGGCGCTGGATGGGCCCGGTTCTGGTTAAAATCTTTTATAAAATAAAGTTAAATGATTATATATTTGAAAAGTAAGAGGTATTTATAATAAAAAATTATCCAATCAATGTTAGTAAAGAGCAATTTCAGAATATAAGATAAATTTTAGAAATTAGCAAAAAAAACAAAACCAAGAAGTTTATGTTTATATAAAATATTTTGTGCAGTTCTATATGTATTGAAGAGTGGTTGTCAATGGAGAATGTTACCAAAAAATTTTTTAAAATGACAAATTGTATATTATTATTTTTAAGTTTGAAGTAAAAATAATGGCAAAGAACCTAGTGTAATACAATTAATCAAAAAAAAATCAGTTATAAAATTTCGAGTCAATGATGGTAGAAAAGAACAAACTAGTTTTTGTATAATTGATTCACAAAGTGTGAAAAACATAGATACCGCTAAAATAAAGGTTATGATGCTGGTGAAAAAATTTCAGGGATAAAGCGTCATATTGTTGTTGATTCTCAAGTTTAACCTTATGCAATTTACATAACCGAAGCAGGAAAAACAGATCGTAATAGCGCTATAATAATGATTGAAAAAGATGAGGAAAATCTTTCTACAGTGCAAAAAATAATAGTAGATGCTGGTTATACTGGTGAAAAATTTGTTTGTTAAATCAGAACAATAATAAATGCAAAGGTTGAAATTATCAAACGTAAAGAATTACATTCTTTTGTAGTATTACCAAGAAGATGAGTTATAGAACGAAGTTTTGCACGATCAGAAAAATGCAGAAGATTATGAAAGAATTGCGAACGAAAACTAAACACTAGCTTACGAATGGTTGTTCTTTCCCTTATTTAAATTTTATTAAAAAGATTTTAAACAGGTTCTAATGTTTATAGAATATTTAGTTAAAACAAAAATTATGTTTCATTTTCAAAATATTAATAGGAAATGTTTAGTAATCTGTGTAACTTAGAAAAATAATTATGTTTATTTAATTATAGTAAATATAATTAAATGAATAGGAAGAGTGAGTTACAAATGGCTAAAAAAGATTACTTCAATAATAATGATCCAATATCAAAAGCAGTAGATATATTATAAGAAAATACTGAAGATTTAACAACAGTTTTTAAAGAAGGAGGTTTATAGAAAGAATTAACAAAAAGATTAATAGAAGGAATAATGAAATATGAAATGCAAAATTATTTAGGATATGAAAAAAATCAACATAATAAGACTAAAAATGCTCGTAATGGTATAAGTTCAAGAAAATTAATAACTCAACAAGGTAAAATTGAGATTGATGTATCATGAGATCGCAATAGCAATTTTAATCCGATAATACTTGCTAAAACAAAAAGAAGATCCGATGGTTTAGGTCAACAAGTTCTTTCGTTATATATGCCAAAGGTATGACATTATCAGATATTAGAATGCAGTTACAGGAGTTATATCATGGTTCTGATATTAGTGAAAGTGTTATTAGTCAAATTACTGATGATGTTATCGATGATGATTAAGCATGGCAAAATCGACCATTAGAAAGTATTTATCCCATTGTTTATTTTGATTGTATAAAATAGTTAAAGTACGACAAGGTGAACGTATTATTGATAAATCTGTTTATATAGCCTTAGGAGTAGATTCAGAAGGTATAGTCGCCTTCAAGATCTAAGTAACTATTTATCTCTGAAGTCATTCGACCCGTACTTACAATAACAAAGGTTACTAATCGTTTCGGAAGAGCGTCATAAATTATCTTCATAGCAGGTAAACCTTTCAGTCTTGAAACGTTATGGTCCGTAATAGAAATTTGTTGGATCCTAGAATTCAATTATAAGGTGATTATCATAATGACTATAATGACTGAAGAAATCCGATATAAAGAAATGAAGATACTTGTAGCTGCAAGTGAATCCTTCAGTTTAGTTGAAGAATAGTATTCGAAGTGACATAGTGAAATTTTAACCGGTGATCGAAAATGGCTATGTGGAGACCGTGGGAAATTAATACAGAAGATGCTGACATCGCTATTGCAGACGAAGCAGTCCAAAATGAACCATCTGAACCGAAAAAAGGCAAAATTTACTATTGCGGAGAAAATTTTCATTTTGCAAGTTTATGAAGAAGCAAAAGCTATGGGCGTAGAAAATCTTGTGGAATCGACAGCAAGAAAATGTGGAACTTCAAAGTGGAAGGTATGGAGAGTTATTAAAAATGGCATTTCTCAAAGGAAAAGTAGATGTGACAAAGGAATATTTAGACATTTAAACGATACTAATATGGAATTGATTAGGAGGAATTTATATGACAACTATAAGAATAATATTGTTCCGACAGTTGCATCATTACGCAACGTATTAATTCAGAAAAATGTAATTAATTGCAGCGAAAGCACATTGACAAGAATTTTGAAAAATATGGGTTTCTCCTTCAAAAAAATAGAAAACAAAAACGTCTTGATGGAGAGTGAAACCATTCGTAAATGGAGGTACGATTATCTAACATCGATAGCGCAGTATCGGGAAGAAGACAGGAAGATTTTTTTTTTAGATGAAACCTGGTTTGATTCGCATGACACCATTAAAAAAGGATGGGTTGACGACTCAAAAAGGTGTCAACTGAACATGCCTCCGTCAAAAGGCCATAGAATTTCTATCCTGCACGCCGGAAGCGAGGATGGATTTATTGAAGGCGCTCTATATATAGGCTGCAAAAGTTTTAAAAAAGCCAGTGCCGATTATCATAGCGACATGACCGCACAAGTTTTCCAACAATGGTTTGAAGACATACTTCTGCCAAGTTACCAAATGCAATAATTGTTATGGATAACGCAAGCTACCATTCAGAGCAAAGAGAAAAATTCCGAACAGTAGCACTAAAAGGCCGACATAATGGATTTTCTCATAAAACAAGATCTGTATTTTGAGGAGTCTTATACCAAAAACAACTACTGGAAGTTTTAAAAACAAAACATATCAAAAAATACAAAATAGATGAAATGGCGTCAGCTTTAGGCCACAAATATTACGACTGCCTCCATACCATTGTATATTTAATCCAATAGAAATGATATGGGGCAGTTAAAACAACAAATCCGAAGGACCAACACGAACGGAAAATGCGTCCATCAGCTGATCGACAACATCAAAAAGGAGACGAACGCAATTTCTGCGGAAGCATGGAAGAATTCCGTTAAACACGTGATAAATATCGAAAATAGTTATCGAATCAATCAAGTACCAAATATTTTCATCGAATGGAATGGAGAGGACAGTGACTGCAGTGACAGCGACGAACCGTCATGATTTAATTTAGTAGTGATTTCATATTTTATACTTAATCGTTTTTCTCTGTTTCATTGTAACTTCAAATACAATCAGCGTTGTATCATGTTATAAATTGATAATAATTGGTATAGTATTTTTACCATCATAATTTCTTTTTCGCGACATAAATTTTCCTTTTAAAGCGTTGAAAAATTCACTTAGTACACCCCTGAATCAAATATCGCAAACAGGACGGGTTGGTTGGTTATTTACGACAGGTAGGTTGGCAAAACCGCAGAGGGTTGTTAATCCTCGATTTTTATTGACGGGCTTTGCATAAGTCAGTTACTTAGATCTTGAAGGCGACTATAAGAAGATGTTTTAAGTTTATGTATTAGTGAAAATAAAGGTTCTAAATTTTGATTAGCAAATTTAACAGAAATGAAAAATCGAGGATTGAATGATATTCTTATTGCTTGTAGTGATAATTTAACAGGCAAGTCAGAAGCAATATAATCAGTTTATCCTAAAACTGAACATCAATTATTCATAAGTTCCTCAAATTCCAAATTGTATAAAATATACAAACATCGAAAACTCTAGTTGCAGATTTAAAAACAATTTATACTGCATGTAGAGAAGAAAAGCAATGCACGCTAAATGGCGCATCCAGACGTACACGAACATTCGCGTCGTAAAACCTGTCATTTTTGAAGATTTGAATGAGGCTTAGAGCCAATAAACAAGAGTTAACCATCATTATGGTCGATTTTCGCCTGATTCCGTCGGTATTTTCGAACTAAATCAGACCCATAATGTGGCTTTAGCTACTTGGTCCATCATCGACCTGCTACTGTTTGGGGTTCGTCTAGTTTGCAGTAAATGTCGGTGTTTGGGAGACGAATTTGGGAGGTAGAAAAAGATTTATTGCCCCATTAAACCGCCCAATCGGTCAACGACGATTGACCATTATCCAATAAAATAATGAAATTTTGTTTGCATTGGTATCGACAAAACGAAAATCCATTCAGGTACTTTCTCGAAAACCGGTAGGACTCACGCCTCAGGCGTTTTGTGTGAAAACAACCGAACTCGAGTAAGTATGGATGCGCCATTAGATTCATTTGAAAATAAATAAAATAAACAACATCCACAAAGTGCGAAATCTTGATATAAAAATTGAGATAATTT